>WWET01001663.1:141728-162754 GCA_011038615.1 Limnodynastes dumerilii
GGGGGAGTCAGCGATGTAACGCTGAGCGTTAGCACGCTCAGCGCTACATCGTTGTTCTGGATCAGGCCCATATTTATATAAATTGTAGTAATTTTTTTGTAAAATGCTTATGTAGGAATTAGAAGTCATTTTGGTGTTTCAATGAAATGCTGACATAATATATGTATAGTGGGACAATGCTGACTGTCATGGGTGCAGTTTTTGAAAACTGTTGCTGAAAACCTGATTAGAAGGCATATGACATTCACATAGCCTTATCTGCATTTTACATTGTGAAGACTCTCATCTGTATTTTTGTCTATGTATAAGAACTCCACCCAAGGCAAGGCCTTGAAAACTGTATATAAACTCAGCTATGTGAGCAGAGAGTCAGCTCTCTTTGACATCTGACTACCATCTAACATGCTATACTGAGAGCTCCCGCTGACCACTGCTATACTGAATTGCTGATGACATATCTCTGACTGCTACAATAAAGTTTTAATTGGAACTTAAGTGGTCTTTGGATGTTCTTTTCACACCGTTTATCTTTCACTGGTCCCCAATTCCAAGGCTCATTTCATTTTCAAGAAAATGACCTTAATAACCTTTTGTTAAGGGGGACTTATTGTACAGAGCAGAGGTTGTTCAAGAGAAAATTGCTAATACCTTTAGTTTTGAAACCTGCACACACACACATTAGTGGGTGGTGATTTGGGAGGAGATAAGACCCAGTGAACAGTTTTACTACAGTTTTACTGACCAGGAATATATATGGCAGTAAAAAAAAAGGAACTCAAGAAAACCTCTTGACCACTTTATTACATGGCCCCCTTTATTCCAATAGCTATTCCAGCGGCTTTACTTAAATTTGAACGGATAGGTACGGATGTTCTTGGGGGCACCAGTATGTCTTAGTGACTTATGATTATCATTTTGCACTGTCTTAAAATGAAAATAATTTTTGTCTGTCGCTATTTCGAAATGCCAACCTTTTAAATTTTTTTTTTTTAAATGGGTAAGTATGCCGATCGCCATGTTCACCCATCCGCCAGACCTGACGCATCTGCCACACCTGCCACCAGTCATAGACCCCACCAGAGAGGCGAGTAACCTCTCTGGTGACTTTTAGGGTTAGGGGGAGGGTTAGGGTCATGGAAGGGGAGGGTTAGGGTCATGCTGCGGGTAGGGGAGTCTTAGGGTTAGGCTATGGGGAGGGAAATCTTAGGGTCAGGCTGCGGGGTAGGGGAGTTTTAGGGTTAGGCTATGGGGAAAGGAGCAGTGGCGGAAGTACCGGAGGCAATGGAAGGGGTGGCCTCCGGGCGATAGCCCGGAGGTGGGCACTTCTTCACTCCATTTACAATAAATGGAGTTCATTGCCTCCTGCTCCCTCCTGCCCGGCCAGCGGTTCCCCAAATCCCTCAGAGTCAGAGTCAGAGTCTGTCTCTGACTCTGACACTGACTTCTGTCAGTAAGGCCCCGCCGCTGCAGAGCTGGCTGCAATACACAGCCGCCCGCAGCTCTATTCACATGACGCCAGCGTGACCTAAGGTCACGCTGACGTCATACATTAGCAGAGCGTGCGCGCGCCGCGGAGGAGCGTTCTAGAAGGCAGCAAGACGGCAAAGGTAAGATGGAGCCGACTCCAAGGGCAGTTGGGGAACGGGGATTTGGAGGGCCGCAGTGCGCACAGAGGCAGCAGCTGAAGCACATATGGGCAAAAAGACTGGACACCAAGAGGAGGCAAAAAGACTGGACACCAAGAGGAGGCAAAAAGACTGGACACCAAGAGGAGGCAAAAAGACTGGACACCAAGAGGAGGCAAAAAGACTGGACACCAAGAGGAGGCAAAAAGACTGGACACCAAGAGGAGGCAAAAAGACTGGACACCAAGAGGAGGCAAAAAGACTGGACACCAAGAGGAGGCAAAAAGACTGGACACCAAGAGGAGGCAAAAAGACTGGACACCAAGAGGGGGCAAAAAGACTGGACACCAAGAGGAGGCAAAAAGACTGGACACCAAGAGGAGGCAAAAAGACTGGACACCAAGAGGAGGCAAAAAGACTGGACACCAAGAGGAGGCAAAAAGACTGGACACCAAGAGGAGGCAAAAAGACTGGACACCAAGAGGAGGCAAAAAGACTGGACACCAAGAGGAGGCAAAAAGACTGGACACCAAGAGGAGGCAAAAAGACTGGACACCAAGAGGAGGCAAAAAGACTGGACACCAAGAGGGGGCAAAAAGACTGGACACCAAGAGGAGGCAAAAAGACTGGACACCAAGAGGAGGCAAAAAGACTGGACACCAAGAGGAGGCAAAAAGACTGGACACCAAGAGGAGGCAAAAAGACTGGACACCAAGAGGAGGCAAAAAGACTGGACACCAAGAGGAGGCAAAAAGACTGGACACCAAGAGGAGGCAAAAAGACTGGACACCAAGAGGAGGCAAAAAGACTGGACACCAAGAGGAGGCAAAAAGACTGGACACCAAGAGGGGGCAAAAAGACTGGACACCAAGAGGAGGCAAAAAGACTGGACACCAAGAGGAGGCAAAAAGACTGGACACCAAGAGGAGGCAAAAAGACTGGACACCAAGAGGAGGCAAAAAGACTGGACACCAAGAGGAGGCAAAAAGACTGGACACCAAGAGGAGGCAAAAAGACTGGACACCAAGAGGAGGCAAAAAGACTGGACACCAAGAGGAGGCAAAAAGACTGGACACCAAGAGGAGGCAAAAAGACTGGACACCAAGAGGGGGCAAAAAGACTGGACACCAAGAGGAGGCAAAAAGACTGGACACCAAGAGGAGGCAAAAAGACTGGACACCAAGAGGAGGCAAAAAGACTGGACACCAAGAGGAGGCAAAAAGACTGGACACCAAGAGGAGGCAAAAAGACTGGACACCAAGAGGAGGCAAAAAGACTGGACACCAAGAGGAGGCAAAAAGACTGGACACCAAGAGGAGGCAAAAAGACTGGACACCAAGAGGAGGCAAAAAGACTGGACACCAAGAGGGGGCAAAAAGACTGGACACCAAGAGGAGGCAAAAAGACTGGACACCAAGAGGAGGCAAAAAGACTGGACACCAAGAGGAGGCAAAAAGACTGGACACCAAGAGGAGGCAAAAAGACTGGACACCAAGAGGAGGCAAAAAGACTGGACACCAAGAGGAGGCAAAAAGACTGGACACCAAGAGGAGGCAAAAAGACTGGACACCAAGAGGAGGCAAAAAGACTGGACACCAAGAGGAGGCAAAAAGACTGGACACCAAGAGGGGGCAAAAAGACTGGACACCAAGAGGAGGCAAAAAGACTGGACACCAAGAGGAGGCAAAAAGACTGGACACCAAGAGGAGGCAAAAAGACTGGACACCAAGAGGAGGCAAAAAGACTGGACACCAAGAGGAGGCAAAAAGACTGGACACCAAGAGGAGGCAAAAAGACTGGACACCAAGAGGAGGCAAAAAGACTGGACACCAAGAGGAGGCAAAAAGACTGGACACCAAGAGGAGGCAAAAAGACTGGACACCAAGAGGGGGCAAAAAGACTGGACACCAAGAGGAGGCAAAAAGACTGGACACCAAGAGGAGGCAAAAAGACTGGACACCAAGAGGAGGCAAAAAGACTGGACACCAAGAGGAGGCAAAAAGACTGGACACCAAGAGGAGGCAAAAAGACTGGACACCAAGAGGAGGCAAAAAGACTGGACACCAAGAGGAGGCAAAAAGACTGGACACCAAGAGGAGGCAAAAAGACTGGACACCAAGAGGAGGCAAAAAGACTGGACACCAAGAGGGGGCAAAAAGACTGGACACCAAGAGGAGGCAAAAAGACTGGACACCAAGAGGAGGCAAAAAGACTGGACACCAAGAGGAGGCAAAAAGACTGGACACCAAGAGGAGGCAAAAAGACTGGACACCAAGAGGAGGCAAAAAGACTGGACACCAAGAGGAGGCAAAAAGACTGGACACCAAGAGGAGGCAAAAAGACTGGACACCAAGAGGAGGCAAAAAGACTGGACACCAAGAGGAGGCAAAAAGACTGGACACCAAGAGGGGGCAAAAAGACTGGACACCAAGAGGAGGCAAAAAGACTGGACACCAAGAGGAGGCAAAAAGACTGGACACCAAGAGGAGGCAAAAAGACTGGACACCAAGAGGAGGCAAAAAGACTGGACACCAAGAGGAGGCAAAAAGACTGGACACCAAGAGGAGGCAAAAAGACTGGACACCAAGAGGAGGCAAAAAGACTGGACACCAAGAGGAGGCAAAAAGACTGGACACCAAGAGGAGGCAAAAAGACTGGACACCAAGAGGGGGCAAAAAGACTGGACACCAAGAGGAGGCAAAAAGACTGGACACCAAGAGGAGGCAAAAAGACTGGACACCAAGAGGAGGCAAAAAGACTGGACACCAAGAGGAGGCAAAAAGACTGGACACCAAGAGGAGGCAAAAAGACTGGACACCAAGAGGAGGCAAAAAGACTGGACACCAAGAGGAGGCAAAAAGACTGGACACCAAGAACCATCATTATCTTGTCTCCGGGCGGCTGGGAAGAAATTACGCCACTGGAAAGGAGGGTTAGGATCAAGCTACGGGGAAAGGAGGGTTAGGGTCAGGCTGCGGGGGAGGAAGGGTTATGGTCAGGCTGCGGGGAAGGGAAGATTTGGATTAGGGTCATGGAACAGGAGGGTTAGGGTAAGGATTAGGGAAAGGGTTGGGGTTAGATTTTATACTTAACATTTGGAGCACTGTGTTTGTGTGCTACTACTTTATATGAGGTTGGCCTTTTCCCAAAAATTGTAATTTACCAGAGCACTCCTTTCATGTCAAAGTTTATTAAAGAGTTAAGTCAAATACTTGGCAATAAAACTCTTCTGCACTTCTGTTTATAATCCACAAAATTTGGGCTATTAGAGAACTTTAACTAAACTTTGAAACAAATGATTAGAAAAGCAGAGTCGCAATAAAGAAAAGACTAGTATTCTCTCCTCCCATTTATAATGTTTAAAGTACGGAAACTACTACAAATCTCAATCTTTTGTCCATTTTAGATGTTGTATTAAAGACACCCTAGGGGCATATTGGACATCATCAAGCAGGATTGGAAACAAGAAAAACCCAATGAGTCAAATTTAGTTCAATTTGTAGCATCGTTATTCAGGATGAGACCTGGGATGGCAGCACAGGAGAGCAGCAGGGACTCTCCCCTCACACCTGCAGCGCAACTTTTTCTTTATTGCTTATCTGATCAACTGTCACATCCCAACAGCTCATTAGCTAAGCAGGTGCAGGATCAAAGGTAATGGAGGCCTCGACCTGGGTCTAACAACTCTAGAATTAGACACAGGTGAAAAGAGTTAATCCCAGGTCCAACCCAGGTTGACAGTCAGTGTGAAAGGTGTGACCCAGGTTTTTCAATAACTAAGTTAAGTTACTTAGTTGATCAGCTGTCATTGAAAACACAATCCGCAGCTTCTTTTCAAATGGGTCTCCTGGTGAGACAAGTCCAGAAGTTGGGTAGAAGGCCTGAAGAAATAAATGTATCAATTCAATCTAGTAAAAACCTTGGCAAAAGGTTTATCCTGTGTATTTGATGTTAGCCATTAAAACAGTTTGGGCTATATTTACTATCTAAATTTTCGGGTGATAATGGCTGTTTTAACACTAAAACGCTCATTATCACCTGAAAATGAACTTTTTACAATTTACAAAGCTGCATTCGCCATGGAAATCTGCTGTTTCCATAGCGATGCATACACACTTCATCTGTCTTCGCTGGGCCGTTGATCTTAACAGATGCCAGCACTAATTACAATTTACTATCCCTCGGTGCCGAAATTCTCATTCTCAGGATGGCGTTAGTGACTTCATCCCAGCAATCTCCCCATATTCCCCCCTTTTCCTCCCCCTAATAACTGTTATTAGGGGGAGGAAAAGCTGGACATGTATGGGGAGACCGCTGGGATAAAGGAGGATGCGGTCATTAAAAAAAAAAAATAATAATTGTTTTTAAACAAAAAAACTAAAGAAAGAACATTAAAAACATTAAAATAACATTAAAAAAGATAAAACTCACCTATCCGGGAGACGCATCCGGCTCAGAAGATTCCACCCCCGATATGAAGACCCTGCGCATGCAGTGGGTTTTCATATCTGTGGTTGAAATTTTCTATTGTAGTCTCTGCGCATGCGCGGGACTTCATTCGATATGAAGTGGCCTGCGATGTGGCAGAGCACATTGCGGGACTTCGAGGGACCTCGGCGGAGGGGTGAGTTTTTGTATATTTTAAAGGGGAAGCTGCCAGGCTCCCCAAGCACATGCAAGGCTGGAGCAGCATCGATCCCCTGAGGGAAAAAAAAATAGAGCGAGCCCTTTGCGTCCTCTTTGATAGAACCTCTAAGGCGGCAGGTGGTAGAAATTTTGGCTCTAAACAGTGATGTCTTTTACATTACTATTTGGTATACCACTCTTAAAGTGCATGACCTAATCACAACCGGGGTAGTAGTTAAGCAATGGCCATAATGTATAGCTAAGACAGGCTGCAGTAGAAGTTGAAAACATGATTCAACTGAATGTCAAGTGTAATAGTCGTATTCAGTGTTCTCCCCAGGGCATTTTAGCCGGGTGCTCCACCCGGCAATTTTAGCTTACCACACGGCCAGACCTGACCAAAACGTTGATTGTGATCTCCAGCTTTCAGTCCTGGTTGTGCTCCAATAAGTCGTAAAGGCTTTCTGACACTGCTGCACGTCAAGCAGAAGCAACAGAAACTCTGTATAGAAGACAACCTGCAGCTTCCTTTCCTTCAGTGTGACGCTGACATGAGCTAAGGTCACGTCAGCATCACTCGCACACAGAGAAGTAAGGGGGAAAATATTGGATGGCTGGAGACACATGACAGCCCTGTCTCGTTGCCTCCGCCAGTAGATCACAACCAACAGAATATTATAGTTACAAGACAGGCACATTGTAATGCCCCAGAAGCTTAGTTCTCAGTAGTGCAGCACCAGCGAGGCATTTCCCAGAGGGAGTGTGTGTCTGGTTCCTGCAAGTATTATTATTGCAAAATATTACGCTGCTCCCACCCAGCTGCTATTTAATACCACCCGGCTGGCAACATTTTCTGGGGAGAACACTGCTATTGTACTATTCCCAAAACCCAATAGGACACAATAGGACAATTAGCTTTTGCATTGCTTATTGGACAATTAGCTTTTGCATTGCTTATTGGACAATTAGCTTTTGCATTGCTTTTAACTAAGGACTGTCAGTTTGACACTTATATGCCATGAACAGACAAACTTGTGGAGAACCTAGAAATTAATATCTGACTACTTTAGACTTCACAGAGGGTTATTGGCAAATTCCCTGACAACCTCCGCCAAGCCTAAAAAAGTGTGGCTTTTGGACTACATGAAGCACCAACCATGTTTTAGAGGGTGTCACAAACTCCGCGTCACTAGTTCAGTGACAGCCTCCACACTTACCATCCACGGCGCGGAGTCCCGTTTCAGCTGCTATACTTACTCTGGTCGGCGTCCCACGTGAAGTTTGGCGCCGGAGCTCCGGTACATGGGCGCCGCCATCTTGGATCAGTCAGATGACGGCGCTCCACCAATAGGAAGCAAGGGCCGGAGTCCTCCTACCAATCAGCGCTCCAGGCGGCCTATTTAAACCCTGGCTGTTCTGACAATCATTGCCAGAACAACTAGGTCTTCTAGGTGACTGGTACCACTGTATCTAGCTCTTGCCTTGATCCAGCTCCTACCTTGGTCCTGATCCTGCCTTGATCCAGTTCCTGCCTTGGTCCTGACCCTGCCATGGTCCAGACCTTGCCTAGCTCCAGCTCTGCAATCCAGCTCCAGCTCTGCAATCTAGCTCCAGTTTTGCAATCCAGCTCCAGCTTTGCAACCCAGCTCCAGCTCTGCAATTCAGCTCCAGCTCTGCAATCCAGCTCCAGCTTTGCAATCCAGCTCCAGCTTCGCAGAACTACTCCAAGTTTCCTTCGCACCCCAGTCTCATTTAACAGACTTTATTTCTAGTCCTGTCCCCGTTCATCATTGGACTCTGGTTCATTACCTGTTGAGTTTTCGGACTTGTTCGCATTGTATTCCTCTTGCTGCTAACCTAGTATTGCCTCAGGTTATCCTACTGTACCCACTGTATGCACCACTCGTATATTAAACCAGCCGGCTTTCATTTTACATCCGCTTCTCTGTCTCAGTCCCTGGAACCCGTAACCGATCCCTCCAAACCCTTGAATGTGACAGAGGGCTTTGGATGAGCCCTTTAAGCCACATAGGGCATTTGCTACTGCATATCTGAATGACATCTTCTCACAGGATTAAGAACATTCCTGACATCAAGGCTGTTTTATAATGTTTGAGGGCTTATGGGCTCTATTTATAGAGTTCATTTTGGAGTGATAGGGGCAGTTTTCAATAGAAAACTGCCCTTATCGCTTCAAAATGTCCTTTCTCATATTTAAAAGCCCTGCATCGCCAGTGGAAACTATCGTTTCCATGACGATGTAGGACTCCTTCTCCTGCCATCACGGGATGATGCGATGATAAGCGAGCCTGGATCACTATCACTCCCCAGATTTATGCGCTGTCCATAAATAGAGCCCTATGTCTTTACTGACAATCCTGAAAAATGTGCATTTACCATGCCAGAGAAAAAATACCTGGCATATGCACCTGAATGGGGCAAAGTAAAACCCCAGGTCAATAAAGGTGGAATTGGAAAGAACTGGCCCAAACCAGAGAGAGACCCAACAAAGAACATTACTTGGCTTGGCAGGATACTACCGCTGGTTTGGGAATAACTCTTTCTTATCGAGAAAGCCTGTTCAGACAAGCTAATCTGGTCTGAGTTGGCAGAAGCTGGCTGGGAAAACCTAAGAATGTCTTTATGGACAGCACCACTGAAACAAGGACCGTATTTTATTAAGAAATTTTGTCTGCACACTGATGCTTATGGAGTAGGTCTGGGTGCAGTTCTTTTACAAATTGTGGATGAATTGAATAGGTTGGAGAAACCTGCATCTCAGTTTCAGACCCTAAGAGCCAGATATACAAGCTGCGGGAAAGGAAGTGTGGAGATGTTGCCTATAGCAACCAATCAGATTCTAGTTCTTTCGTTCCTATTACATACTAGAAATGTCAGCTAGAATCTGATTGGTTGCTATGAGAACATCTCAACTTTTCCTTTCCTGCAGCTTAGTAAATCTGGCCCCAAGGCACTGATTCAGACTTAAGAGTGCTTTAAAAACATACGGAATAGCAAAAGTCTGCACTTATGTGGACTCCCATGGCACTCCCCTCTGAATTTAGCTGACTTCTAGGTGCCATAGCCCTACCTTAACTTATCTGTGCCTATCGGGGAGGGCAGGGGGGGGGAGGGGCGGGCAGAGGCATTGTCCGTGAGTAGTTTCCTTCTAAAGTGCCATAAGGTACCTAAAAACGGAGGGCAGGTTAGGGCCTGCACAAGTGAGTTAGGTGTGGTTCTGTCCACTCCTAACTTACTCTTATGTGTGAATCAAGGCCAGTATGTCTGCATGCATTATGTTATTAAGCCAACATTGTATATGTTTGCCCTCTAAATGCTATTAATGGCAAAATGCACCTAAAACATGAACAACTTATTTTACTTAAAATACTAATTTTCAAGCATTTGCATCACATGTTGAACATTGTTTGCATTTTAATGATCTTCCACTGTTAGAATACAATATTGTGCCCATGTCGATGACATGTGATACAGAGGTCTTTGGCAAAGTTTTGGTCAATGTAAGAAAGAACATATGACACAATTTATTAATATGACCTTGGATGAGGAAGCCCTAGTGCAGAGAGATCAGGCATTGTGACATTGATTGACTCAGAAGAATACACACATGCGATATTATTTTGTTTTTTTCAATATGGAAAATCGCACGTGTCCTCTCAGATCAATTCACCTCATCCACATTTTAACCCCACCCACATAGAGTGGGTGCCAAAAAATGGTTTACATCAGATGTGTTTGATGCATTTGGCCCAAACTCAAATTTTTTGTGACCACATATTACTATGTGGACCCACTGGACCACTGGGTTAAATGCTGGTGCAATGCCCTGCTGCAGTGGCTGAAAGGATGTTCCTGCTATCAGCCGCCGCAGCAGTTACACAGAACAGCTGATAGCAAAAAAAACCCCTTTAGCTGTACTGTATAATTGCTGCAGTGCCTGATAGCTGGAACCAAATTGCTTTATGCAAATGACATTAGGTCACACCAGTGTCACAGTGAAGAAGACAGAAAGGAGGAGAGGAGCAGACAGAAGACATCAAACTTAAGTAAAGTATATACTGGGGAGGCTAGAGACATATGAATGGGGAATTACTGGGATTTGAGACATATGAATGGGGAATTACTGGGAGCTGGAGACACTTGATGGGAAATACTGGGGATGCTGGAGGCACATGATGGGGAATACTGGAGGGGTTGGAAAGACATAATGGGCAGGGCCAGATTAACAATGGGGCTAATGGGACTACAATCCCAGGCCTCCATCTAAAAAAAGGTCCTACATATTGCAAATCCCCAGGCCTCCCATTGCAGTGCATACTGATAAATGTCAGTACACATATAGGGCTGGATCCAGACTTAATTAAGTGCTTGAAATGAGTTACTCCTGGGCTAAACCATGTTGATTGCAGGGGGAAATAATTGTATTCTATGCATGCAGGGATATATCTTTGAATTGCTTACTGCACACAGATACTGACCAGCTTTACTATCACACTGTTATTTAGACTTGGGATAGGAAACATGACCTCTTAACTCTAATACTGTTTGCAACAGATGAAATATGACTCCCCTGCAATCAACATGGTATAGCCCAGGAGTAACTAATTTCAAGCACTTACTTAAGTCTGGATCCAGCTCATAATGTGGGCCCTTTATCATTTTCAGCACAGGCCCACATGGCCCTCAATCCAGCCCTGTTGATGGGGAATACTAGGAAGGCTTGAGACATATGATAGGGAATACTGGGGAAGCTGGAGAGACATGATGGAAAATACTAAGGAGGCTGGAGACATGATGGGGAATACTGGGGAGGCTGGATGAGAATTTTTCTTTTTCTTGTGGCCCATTCAAACTTAGACATTGATTGTTTGGTCCAATTGGGGTATTGAGTTTGACATGCCTTGTTTACAGTATCCCATGTGTAAGCTTGGTCATTGTTTATATGTTATTTTATTCTGTATGCTATATTTCTTAACATTTTCAGTGCAAGAAAAAGAGACTGCCAGCGAGGAACATAGGGCCTGATTCATATAGAAGAATCAGTGTGGTTTTAGGTGCGTATATTTAGGAAGGGATATACTGCGCATGCGTAGTAACTTTTATACGCTATGTACGTTGGACTTAGGAATGCAAATGATGTGATTCAACACTACGAACCTAATGTCGCTAGGTTCGTAGTAACTTACGTAGGAAGGGGTGTGCGGCAAATAATTAACTCAGCATATAAGAAAATTGGGTGGAGGGAGGCATTTAAATGAGCAAAAGAAGGCGTGGCTATGCAGTCACATTCCTAATTAGAGGCACTCATAAGCCTCTAAGGAACCTGAAAACCGGAGGCGTGCCGAGGGAGTTGCCTTGCTATTAGTTGCATATATTTAGGAACCTAACACGTTCTTAAGTATCAATCAGACCCATAAAGAGGAATTTGGTTGTTCTGATGAAAATTTCAACCATTACAGTGTCATTAGTACCACTCCTGTGGGTTTAAAGGTTTATCTACAACTTTCTTCCCTTGATGCATGTAGATATTGTTGGCAAAAAAAAAAGAAAAACTAAATATGAATTTGTTAAAAATAAAACAACAGCAAAATGTCACACGTGTTCATTCACAGCCATCAGTGGTCAATGCTGCCAACAACAGGGTCTATGGGCCTGATCCAGAACAATGCCCGCCGTCGCTAGGACGGCGGGCGTAAGTGTAAGGTTGGCTTTTCAGCCGATCTGCGCATGCGCTGGGCAGATGTTGCCCGGCGTTGCTACGGCAACGCACGATCGTGGATCTTCCGTAGCAGCACCGTAGGGACGCTGGAGGGGACGTCCCCCAGCGTCCATACGTTCAGGTTAGTGTAGGTGGGCGGGGGGAGATAGTTAAATGAGGGTGGGAGGGCGAGCTATGTGGCCATACGCTCCTGTACAAGCGCATGGCCCCTTCCTAACGCCGGCTGAAGTTAGGGTAGCCTTCAGCCGGCGTAAGGAAGTGGCTTATATTTATCCCAAGCATGTTTAAATTGTTCTACTGTATTGGCCTCAACCACCTCAGATGGGAGAATATTCCATTTATCTATCACCCTTTCAGTGAAGTAATTTTTCCGCACATTTCCTTTGAATCTACCACCCTCCAGTTTGTATCCATGCCCTCGTGTTCTATTACACCTTTTCTTTTGAAAAATGGTTGTCATCTCCAGACCCCTAACATAACCCACATGTATTACAAGCATTTGGAAGCTCCCCTTTAAAAAGCCACCTCTATGTGCACACTATGCAGCATTTCTAGACAACTGAGTGTTATGTTGATTGCCAGGGACACCGCATAGTGTATTAGCCAGGGCAAGGGAGAAGAGACTGGGGCATTAATCTGGAGTCAACACTTTATTTAACAACCTTGTTTACAGAAACAGGAAAGAACAGTAGGTGGTGCTCCAACCCCAGGCTCCTGAGTACACCAGTGATATCAAGGTGCCGGCTTCAGATGTCCGCACTACTTCCGTGTGCAAGATATGTTAGTCCGCATGGAAGAGGAGAACGCATGCCCCTGTCACTCCCCTCTCTCATGCAGTGTTCTGGGAGCTTACGTGTTCACAACCCTACCTTAACTTCTCCACACGGGTCTGCGGTGAAGGGACGGTTAGGGTTAAGCTACGGTTAAGGGGTTGTTCGTGTTAGGTTGCAGTGAAGAAATGGTTGAAGTTAGGCTGCAGTAAGGAAAGGTTTAGAGTTAGGCTGCAGTGAGGGGATGGTTAGGGTTAGAAAGCAGTGAGAGGAGGATTAGGGTAAGAGTAGTGTTAATGGGCTGGATCCAGACTTAAGTAAGTGCTTGAAATGAGTTACTCCTGGGCTAAACCATGTTGATTGCAGGGGAGTCATATTTCATCTGTTGCAAACAGTATTAGAGATGAGAGGTGATGTTTCCTATCCCAAGTCTAAATAACAGTGTGATAGTAACGCTGGTCAGTATCTGTGTGCAGTAAGCAATTCAAAGATATATTCACGCATGCAAAGAATACAATTACCTTGTAAGTGAACATGCAAGGACTAATGTCACCTTCCTGCCCTTCCCCGACACTATCCCATCTAGACTCGGGCCCCGCTTACTTGGTAAGGGGCTCCAGCCTGGCAACTTCTGACCCTGACCCTATATAGTGTGTCATCTCCAAACCCCTAATATACCCGACATGTATTACATGTATTACAACTTCTGACCCTGACAGTAAGCAATTCAAAGATATATTCCTGCATGCAAAGAATACAATTAACTTGACTCCCCTTGCACCTCTACCCGTCCACCTTAGCGTTGTCAGTAAATGAACCTGTCAAGCACATTTTTTAAGACATTCATACAAAGTTGACCTAATGTTGTCAAGTGTATGAATGTCCCATAAATGACTTTAGAACTTGTACATCACACCCATAGAGGGTTACTGACTTAGTTTGAACAAACTCACAATATCAGTCAAGGAGATCATCAAATACAAATATCAGTCTGTGTAAATACAAGTAAACAAAGCAATGTTCTCTCCTGTTTATAGAGGTACATTTAATAAACCACTAGAGATTTTTTTTATTTAACTTGTAGCATGTTTGTATTATTTTTGTGTGACCTTGAGATACAAATTTTGTTTAGGTCTAATTTATGTAGATATTTATTATTTTGATAGTTATGTAATACCAGCTTTGAAAGCTTTCATAATCCTTCAATAAGTATTTATGATTTTAATTATTTTTAATATTTTTGCATATTGCAATTATTTACACATTTTTTTATTACTTTTGTTAATTATAAAACAAAGAAAGTCTAAGAAAATCATTCTGCTTCTTAATTAAATCAATTAATGTGTATCTTCACTGAGCCATGAATCATGAGGATATTAAAGGACCTGATTCACACTTAAGAGTGAGTTAGGGTCGGACAGATGCACCCCTAACTCACTCTTCCAGCCTCCGCCCCGCCCCCCCCGTGTTTAGGTACCTTATGACACCCCCTAACTCACGCTTCCAGCCTCCGCCCCGCCCCCCCCGTGTTTAGGTACCTTATGACACTTACGAGTGCCATAAGGTTACCTTGTCTCTGTGCAATGTCCGTACGGACATTGCACCTCCCCGTCTTCCATCCGCCCTCCCCAGCTAATCTAAATACCTCCCCCCTCCCACTTCTTTCTAAAAACGCCCTGAGGCGGTATAACGCTGCCTCTACGGACGTAAGTTACTGCCTGCGGACTTACTACGCATACGCAGTAGGTTATTTTGGGCAAATATGAACTTAAGAAGCAGAAGATTCTTAAGTGGGAATCAGTCCCTACATGTATATTTATAAATTTCACTACAATTGCTATTACATTGAGAAATCTATATGTTAATTATTATTTATGAATAACAGTAAAACGACAGCGAAATATTTCAAAAACATATACAAACGAATATCATGTCATAAAAAAACACATCTATAGTTAATCTCTGTGTTCTTGTATAGTGACTTTAATTTAATAATGTTTTTCTATTTATACTCCTGCATTAAAAGATAATATACCTGATCAGTGGAAGTAAGTCTTTTCCATATAACATATAATATATTAACTGATTTTCATATAGACCATCATATAACATTGCATTTTACAATTCTAAATAATCATCCAAATCAGTCCCTGTCCCATTGGAGCTTACAGTTTAAATTCCTTAAGAGAAAAACAGATCAGGGTTAATTCTTAGTCAGCAACCAATTAACCTACTAGCATATTTTGGAATGTGTGAAGAAAGAGGAGCCCCTGAGGAAATCTGTACTGACACAGGGAGAACAAACACTACACAGAGTGTCAAACTCATGACCACCACTGTGAGGCAGATGTACTAACCACTTGAGTCACGGTGCTAACATTGTTATTTTTCCTTTTAATTATGTTATACTACGGATAACTACCATTTTTAAAATGTATTACAGGTATAAAACAAGGCCTCTGCTAGACTCTCTCAAGTGTCATTAGAACCTAATGATCAAAACTAGACCACCAGTAGGACAAATGTCTTCAGTAGTAGCTCCAGCTAAAGAAATCAATGCTACAGGACCTAAGGAAGTGGAGCTTATTCTTGTAAAGGAACAAAATGGTGTCCAGTTTACTAATTCAACATTGGTCAATCCAGCCCAGACTAATACTGAGATTGAAGAACGAGAGACTTGGAGTAAGAAGATTGATTTTCTCCTCTCTGTTATTGGATTTGCAGTTGATTTAGCCAATGTTTGGAGATTTCCCTACTTATGTTATAAAAATGGAGGAGGTAAGATTAATACCCATTTATTATCATGCCTGTTCAATATAAGATTCATGGCATAGGGACCGATCCTGGGTAACGGCTGACAGGGGAATTACGTACAGCTCGTACACAACCTTCTTACGATGCCGTAAGGTTCGGCATATGTAACGAACGTTACGTACGCCTACTCTTACGAATAGGGGGCTTTTCCCCCTTTTACGCATAACGTATCTCTGGCGTGAAGGCGGAGATAGACATGCTAATGAGGGAACGGGGCGGGAGAAGCCCCGTTACGATCAGGTTTGCGGCTGTAAGGCCACATATGTGATCATAAAAGTTAAGGTAGGAATCTGGACACATAAATGTCTAGATTTCCTACCGGCGTGCACTCCCTGCTACAAGGACGGCCATAATGACCTTGGGCGCCCTTAGGTCTGGATCCGGTACAATAGTTCTTAACATACTGTAGATTATGTTTGTTGCTTTTTATTGTTGTTTACTGTATTAATTGTGTTATACCACTGATATGATTGCTAATTAAAGGTATGTCAAGCTTCGTTCCTGAGGTTAAGAGTCTACAGAAAAGATTACATCGATTATGGTATCTTAAACCAGCTTGTTGCTACAAGTTCTGTTTAGGTTGAATGCAATACATTTGAAAAACTCTAAGTAATTTTTTTTTTATTATGTTGCACAGTATAACTACCATATAATATAATATACTAGGCAACAATCCTCCCACCTTCCCTGCGTGCACCACTGCTCTTTGAGATGTGCACTGAATTTACATTTGGTCCTACCCTAATAAAAGGTGAAAAAAGGGAAAATACGTTAAACTTAAACTAATGACTTTTCACAGCAATATATGGCATTATGGAGGGAACTCTTTAAGGAGACTTCTATGGACATATTGATCTCCTAGGGCCTGGACCAGATTTAATAAAAAATTACATACATAGCCTCTACAATGGAGTCTACCGTACGAAATTTCTGATTCAGAATACCACACGCAGGAGACCAGGGCACTTCTCCTGCTTTCCAACATGCTGATAGTGGATCCTTGACCTGGGGGCAACCTTAAATATTCTTCACGTCATTTATATGTATACAATTTGCTTCCTAGTGGTAACAACCCTCCCGTTAATGGTTAGGATATGCCATCTGAATAGAGAAGAGGACTGTGTGTGGTTAGGTTATGCCATCTGAATAGAGAAGAGGACTGTGTGTTTCCCTTTAGACCATGTTTTTCTTTTTGCACTATAATATATTAGTGTCAAAGTAGAATCAGCAGGTAATTAATAAAGTTGATTATGTAACAGCAGGTAAACAACACAGCAGGCTAGCAACAACAAATGCGGACAGGCAAAGTCACAGGCAAAGATACTAAAGGAGGAGGAGCAAAAAAGGGAACAAAGTAACATAACTAGAAAGCACAATCATTGACTAAGGCACAATTAAAAGGAAAAAGCAATAGGAATAATACAAGTTGACATAGATGCTCTAATACATGTTTCTACTTAATCAATATGAATAAACAAATGTTTTAAGGGTCCCCTATTGCTCCATCTTTCTGTGTATTAATCTACTATTTTTTTAGTAGGACGAATAATTAGGACCTCTAGAACACTGCTCCTCCCTGCAACACTGACTCTGTACCATCCATGCACACATAGTACATGTGCATCATTGCAGGAAGAATTCTTTGTACTCCACATTATGTAGTTATGTCATGTATTATCTTTCCAGGTGCTTTTCTAGTACCTTATTTATTTTTCATGATTATCGCTGGAATGCCTCTCTTCTATATGGAGCTTGCTATAGGACAATTCAATCGAGAGGGAGCTGCAGGAGTGTGGAAGATATGTCCTATATTTAAAGGTTAGTAGACATTATATTTTTGTCATGTCACAGAAGCGAGATACACTTCAAAAAGTAGGATTTGGACATCCCATGTGAAAATCTTTATAATAGTTGGCATTTAACATCCATAAAAGCTGCAAAGTCAAATATTTCAGAAATGCCAATTTCATAAAATGAGCAATTAATCTGACACATCTGAGATCACCCCTTGAAAAAAATTTGGATATTTTTCCTATTTCATTCCTTGGAAACAATGTCATACCATAAAAACACAGGAAATTCATACCAGCAGACATTAATAAGCCTATATTATTATTACTTATTTATAAATTTTCCACAGCACTTTACAAATTTTCACATCAGTCTCTGCCCCATTAGAGCTACATTCTAAGTTCTCTAACACAGGGGTTCTCAACCTTTTTTAGGTGAGTACCAGCTACCTGTTAAGGAATGAGGTCGAGAACCACCTTCAAAAATATTCAATTTATTGAAGCAGTTTTACATGTTTTAAAGGCTGCCCATATGTCTGTGTACGACTAAGTGCACTCTGCGACAGTGGAACTTAAAGTTCCACTATACTTAAATGAGAAAAGGGAAGTTTTTCTCATTTAAATAGTTGCAGTAGCAGAGAAAAGTCCCTGCGATTACGAGCTACATTTCCACCATAAGCCTTACTCGCACAGAGTGTTATTGAAGACCAGGAGCAGATTGGGAAAATAAAGTGGCCCTGGAAAAACATCTGAAAGAGGCCTCCTGTGGGCAGGACCAAATAAACTCTAGGAGGGGCTAACCAGAAAGTAGGTGGGGCAAGCACAGTTATATTAGTCCCTTAGTCCCTGCCCTAAACTATAAATTGTTAAACATCCAACAGGCAGCACCCCGAGTATTTGTAAGTAAACTGTTAACAAGGTCCTGTATTGAAGGTACCGAGAGTGTGGGATACCACTGAGTGTATACCATATATGTAAGACCAACTTTACTGGAGCATTGTGTGAGTTTATCCTTCTACTGTTTGTCCTTTCATCTACAAATTGAGTGTTTCTATATAGTACAGGACTGTCGATATTTTGTGGGTGTATATGTTCTATGGTATTATGATTTAATTTAATAAAGATATATTATCATACTGTTATAACTTGGGCAACTTTGATTATTTCACTTGTGCAGAGCATTTTATATTTGGTGTCTAATATAGCGCTTACAAATTTTTTCTATAATATATCTCTCTCACACACACAGTACACCCCACATACATAAACACACACACAGTGCATCCCATATAGATATATACACACACAGTGCACTCCATATATATATACACACACACACACACACTGCAACCCACATACATAAACAAACACAGTATATACACCACACCACATATACATATAGGTCCGTATTTAGACTTCCGTTTTCAAACGCGACCGCAAATATACGCACGCACGTAGCAAGAAACACCCACCAAAACCCGGTCACTCCCCTTGCTAATCCATGCTCACGTAGACTTACACCACCATAGACCACCTCTAACTTTCCATGTTCAGTCCCTCGCATATGTGCCCTCCATACGTGCGTTTCATGATAATCGCGCCCACTTTCCTTCATATAAATGCATTGGCCCATACATTTTCACTTAAATTCTCCCGTGCATATATTTGCGTAGCATATCCGGACGTATGCACCCACGTGCGTATAATATGTCCGTCCTTAAGGCATTTCCGCGCATATAGTCTACGTCAGCTACGTACAAAAAATTACTACGCATGCGCAGTTGAAACATACCTAAAAATACGCACGGGAGTCGCCATTAAAACGGAAGTCTTGGAGGCTATGCGTTTTCCGTATATACGGAGGCCTGGCAGTTTGCACTGAAGAGGGGAATGAACTACCCCCTGTCACTCGCCTTTCTTGTGCGGAGTTAGCAGCAGTTATGCTGCCATAAGTCTATCTTAAGTGTCTCATGCGGATCAGCGGAACATCATCTTAAGATGAATTCTAGCAGTATCCCCATATATACCTCTCTTTTCCTCCTCCTAATAACAGCTATTAGGGGAAGGAAAGGAGAGGTATATATGGAGACTCTGCTAGAATACACATCTTTGTTAAATTAAATATATATCTTTTTTTACTAATACAATTAAAAAAAATATTTATAATTAAAAAAAAACACCTGGGATATAATATTATGAGACATATTTCTGGACAAAACAGACGTAACCATTCATAGATTTTTTTTGTATCTAAAGAAAGATGAAAAGATATTGAATGATATCTTTCATGGCATTTGAGACAACAGTGGATGACACTATGGGCTTTAATTACTTATATTACTTACATTTTAGTTTCTCTGAATGAAGCTGGACCAGGCTCACTCATCTTCACTGCAAGCCTGGTTGCTTCATTCTCAGAATTTACTAATACTCATCCCTCCGACGAGGTCCCATGTGATCTGCCAGATTATTGCAGAACCTTTAATTCATGTGAAGCTGGAATGAAGTCCTGCGCATACCCAGTACCTCTTTTTTGGCACTTTGAAAGTTTCAAGTCCCAACATGAGAAACAGTTTTTTTTTTTAGTGTTTTATTTATTTATTTATTTATATGGGACATTGCTAGAATACTTACCATAATGTCAGCTTGAGATAACAATAGTTTTACACTGGGAGCAAAGTGTAAAACTCCTCTCTGGCATTTAGTAAATGAAGAGAACAGGCCGGCGAGATGAAACAATGTTTACATGGATCGCCATGGAAACTGCAGTTTTCCATCGTGATCCATGGTTTGTAAATAGATAGATCTTCATTTTCATGAGATAATGCCCCTTTTCACATGAAAACCAGCATTATCACATGAAAATAAAATTAGTAAATAGAGCCCTATTTGTGATCCAAACCATAAAAGATCTGACATTTTCAGAGCCAAAATTGGTGGGTAGATTCTGCCTCAAGATAACCAAAATGCACCTCATTTCACTCTCTCAAAACTGATGCAGCTCATTTCTAATTATTGTATTGTGTAACACATGCTTCCCACTATTTATCTTACATTTAAAATAACACTGTTTTTGATCAAATTTGCAGTCTTTGATTATACACATTTGTAAACTTAAGGTTATTAGAGTGCTAGAGATAAGTGGTTCAGAGTTAGATTAATCAGACAAAACAAATTTCAGGGATCCAAATAAAGGCAGACTCGCTTCCTGTCGCCAAATTCTCATCTGAATTTAAACAAAAGCATTATTTCTACCAAAATGTTCGATGTTGTTTGTTTTTCTATGCTATATAAAGCCCTGCTCTGTGGTCTCATCATTAATTGTAGCACTGGCAGTATGGTGAGCTACATAGTGATCCAATAACTGTGCTAGATTTGTGTGACATCTACGACCATTGTTTTAATAGTGAAATAATTGTCAGTTACTCTAGTATAAATACACACTTTGTGGAATTTTTTTGGTGCTGTATCATGGCCATTGACTTATTGGGCCTGATCCAGAGCTACGAAATTGGCCGATTTCGAGCGAGCGTACGACCGTTTTTTGCGTATTTTCGTACGAAAATTTGCACTGCGCATGCCCAGTATGACAGCTTCCGGTCGGCTGGACGACATGAGCGTATAGCGGTCGTATCGTATTCGAAATGTTCGCTCGACTCGA
>WWET01001663.1:171500-190935 GCA_011038615.1 Limnodynastes dumerilii
AGACCTTCTATATGCCGTCTATTCCGGCTCTGATGTTTTGCAGGCGCCCAGACCTTCTATATGCCGTCTATTCCGGCTCTGATGTTTTGCAGGCGCCCAGACCTTCTATATGCCGTCTATTCCGGCTCTGATGTTTTGCAGGCGCCCAGACCTTCTATATGCCGTCTATTCCGGCTCTGATGTTTTGCAGGCGCCCAGACCTTCTATATGCCGTCTATTCCGGCTCTGATGTTTTGCAGGCGCCCAGACCTTCTATATGCACTTTGCTATTTGCATGTAGAAGGTCTGTTGGCGCGATGCTAAACATCAGGACCTGACCAGACGTCATGGGAGTCGGGATTATAACTGTAAGTATTTATTGTGGGGTACTGCTTAGCGGGAGGGTTTTTAAATTGCCGGTATTTTTTTTTTGCCGGTATTTTTTATGCGTCGGTATTTTTTGGGTGCCGGTATTTTTTTTATGTCGGTATTTTTTAGGGGCCGGTAATTTTTTTCGCCGGTATTTTTGGGGTGTCGGGATTTTTTCCGCCGGTATTTTTGTGGTGTCGGGATTTTTGTGGTGTCGGAATTTTCACTGTCGGTACCCTGGTGGAGGTATTTTTAACGTCGGGATTTTTAGCGTCGGAAATTAGTACTACACCCGGTATAGTCAACTGAGAATGATATTAGAGGGGTTACATAGTCTATCTGTTCAAATAATTGTCATCAATAGATCTATAACCACCACTGGTAGGGATATGCAGTAAGAGTGGATATAAATAACATTGCACACGCCACCATAAAAAAAGAAAATAAGCTGTACATGGCTCAAAGGTAGATTGACACCTGTCCATAAGAATATTTACGCTACAAAAACAGAAACACAAGTTTGTCTTATGTGGAGTTGAGATTATATGTGACTAGAGATGTGACTAGGTGAGATTATATGTGACTAGATACAAAATCCTCTTGCTAACCTATAAAGCCATGAGCAATACTGTACCTACATACATATCCTCACTTGTCTCAAGATATATCCCAGCACGTTCTCTCAGATCATCACAAGATCTACAACTCACTTCTGCACTTCATAAATGCTCTGATTTACGGTTACAGGACTTCTCCCAGGCTGCACACACTCTCTGGAATAACCTTCCCCATCCCCCATTAAGACTATCCTCTACTATACAAACTTTCAAGCGTTCCCTTAAAACTCATCTCTTCAGACAAGCTTATCAAATTCCACAACCTCCCTAAGCATTAAGTACCATATTAACAACCACTTCTGCCTTTTTACACGTGGGACCTGATTCAGAGTATCGCATTCATTTGAAATTCACATGAATGCGATGCTTTTTTAAGGAACTGCGCATGTGCTAAATGCGGAAGGAAGTCGGATTGCTGCCAGAGTTTATGGTATCCGCCAGCATCCGATTCCGACTCCAAAAGAGGGTGTGCCAGGATATTTAAATGAGAAAAGCTCTGCTTTTCTCATTTAAATACTCCGTGCACACCAGTCCGCTGGATGCGGAAAAAGCCTTACAATTCCACCAGCTCAGGGCTGGTGGAATCGTAGGGGCAGCGCACCGTAGCAGAAAAAAAAATGATAAAAAAAAAAACCCTGCGTGGGAAATTTCCATTTCCATCGTGAGACTTTGCAAATTTCACACGCTGGCAGAGAGTATATACCCCAATGCCAGCCGACCTGTCATTAATGCTGAGATGTCCTGCAGGACATAGTAAGCGATGTACGTATAGGGTTTTTTATTTTTACAAGACCACCCCTCCGGATTAAAAGCTTACAAGACTGGACCCCCATCAGACCAGGTAAGGATTTTTTTTTCTGGCCAGATTATGGGAATTTTTTTAGGAATTACATTTTTGAAGGGGGCATATATAGCTATATATTTTATGTATTTGCGGTAATATGTGTCACTGTTTATTATTTATTTCGGGGGACTGTTTGCATTGTTTAGTATTTATTGCAGTGCACTAATGGCACTGTTTAGTATTTATTGCTGGGCACTGGTGGCATTGTTTATTATTTATTTCGGGGCACTTGTGCAATGTATTTTAATCATTTTTGTGGGGGCACGTGAAGCGTTTGTTTTTTTTAGGGAGCAAGCAGTGTATGTTTTTTTTTCAACTAAATGGCCATGTGTAGGGATTTGAGGCAGGGCATGCTGCCGATAGTAGTTCTACAAGCGCTAGCATGCCTTGTCATTCATGGGCATGCTTGTGCCTGTAGTTCTACTATCGGCAGTATGCCCTGTCAGCCGGCCCTTTATTTATTTATTTATTACATATAGGCTGCGGTGGAGAGGCAAGCGGGGGAAGGGTTTTTTTAACTTTAAAAAAAAAAAAAGTCGGAGTTATTAAGGCTCCGACTAGTTTTTAACAAGTCGGATGTGCCTTGCACATCCGCATACTACTCTGAGTAGCACCTTATGTGCTATTCAGAGTGGGCTATAGGATGCACGAATTCCACTTTCGTAGATGGTGGCCTTGCACATCCGCATACTACTCTGAGTAGCACCTTATGTGCTATTCAGAGTGGGCTATAGAATGCACGGAAGTGTATCTTTGAATAGCCCGTAGGCAAATTAGCTTGTGCGATTCTGCATCGCACAAGCACGGATCTCTGAATCCAGTCCTATATCTTCAAATGTCTATTTGAGCATATGACAAGAGTTTCCCATACCTGCACCTGCATTGTGAACTCAGTTTAATACAATCCATCAGCAGCAATGGAAATTCTAAGTTGCCCTGTTGAAGGTGAAGGAGACAGACCTGCAAACAGGTGTGAAACCTCAATTACTCCACATGCATGAGCCACATTTGCAAGTATATGTCCTTATTAAATATTGTCTAAATCAGTCAGTCCCTTCCCTCATCTTTTGTACTCATATGAGTATGGCAACAGAAAAAATATGTTAAATATGCTATACAATTGGGTACATTAATCAATTTCTATAGATATACATCTTAGCCATGCTATACAATGTCCCTGGATGATGACAGTAGCCTTGAAAATGATATAGTGTGTAGAGTTTTAAAGATTAAACTGTACAATAATTCATTATTAGAAACAATTAACGCAGATGGAGCCTGATTTACTAAGATGCGGGTTTGGAAAAGTGGAGATGTTGCCCATAGCAACCAATAAGATTCTAGCTAATATTCTCTAGTATGTAATTGTTAAATGAGATCTAGAATCTGATTGGTTGCAATGGGCAACATCCCCACATTTCCAAACCCGCAGCTTAGTAAATCTGGCCCTTGGTGTTTGAAAGTAAAACACATATTTTTTGTCATCTGAGTTAACATTTATTAGAAATATCATTATCTTTTAATGACAATTGGGCAGATCCAGAGCAACGCTTGTGAGCGAATTTACTCATGGACACGTAAAATCGCGTTTTGGTAAGTAGTGCGCATGTGCACCATAGAAAATACGCTCCATAAGGTAATGTGAATGTATGGGCCATTCATGTATGTGTTGCGTAAATCCTTACGTGTGGGCGTGCCAATTTTACGTGTGTCAAAAATACGTCTGAAATTCACTATGTAGGCGGGGTTTGTATTTAAAGTGTACAGTGTGGACATGCTTAGCTGCGTAAATATGTGTTGCACATACGTACATGAGCGGATGGCATCGGTTAAGTAGGCAAAAGTTAAGGTAGGGTTTGGAAAGCGGATCTCGGACAAAATACGGACATTCAAGGGGTGTGCCAAGGGGAGTGTATAGAAGGTACGCACGCGTAAATACGCTACGCTAGAAAACTAATTGCAAGCGGAGTTCTGGATCTACCCCAATGTGTTGTTTTTTCAGACGGGGTGTTCTGCATCTTCATGAAAGCAAAGGAATCCAAGATTTAGGCCTACCCCGCTGGGAGCTCACATCCTGTCTTATTGTGGTCATTGTGTTCCTCTATTTCAGTTTATGGAAAGGAGTTAAGACTTCTGGAAAGGTAATTATATTCTGCACATACCAAACAAGTATTAATATATCATTTACATGCTTCATTTTCATTACATTAATGGAATCTTGGCCCGGATTCACACAACCGGACGTATTGCTTATACGTCCGCTACTGCGCATGCGTAGTAACTATTGTATGTAATTTACGCATAGTATTGTTAAGTAGATTGCGTATATGCGGTCTTTTAGACCACATATACGCAATCTAAGTAACGAAACGAAACGTAGATTACATAAAATAATTACTACACATGCGCAGTAGCAACTATCGGTTAAATACGGACGTATAAGCAATTGTAGTGTGAATCCGGGCCCTTATCTGTAAATGCACATTAGTGACCTTGACAGTCATGGTACTTTTTCTAATGTTTATGGGGAGCTCTCTGTTACCTATTAAATTATGTCAAATGTGCTTTCACCACCCCAAGTTCATTTGTATAGCAGCCAATAAAATAAAGTACAGTTTTATAAATCCCTATCGATCTCAATTTACAATCACACTTATCTTGGCATGCCAGTGATTCCTGATCTTGGCACATGTGAAGTAGGTTGGGAAATAGAGAAAGGTATTCTCAGCACAGGGCCTCTACTTTATCACACTGAACTACAACACTGTTGTTACATAGGAGAACTAAATACATTATGCACTGTGGTTACACTGAATTGTATAAGAAGTTGTGTATACATATGCTACACATTTGTGTTGAATTTTGCATTTAGTTCTCTATGTGCTTTCTTGGTTTTAACAATAAAACTAATGTTATAATGTTTTTATAAACAAATCACTGCAAAATGGCATAAAACCAATGTTTTAATAATGTTATTACAACACAGAAATTGGTTGTTTTATTTACACTTTTTTTCACTTGTATCTGAATTTGTTTTCAGGTAGTTTGGATTACAGCTACAATGCCTTATGTTGTCTTGACAGCACTGTTAGTTCGTGGTATTACTCTTCCAGGAGCTATTGAAGGAATTAAAGCATACTTAAGTGTTGATTTTCTTAGACTCTGTGAGGCTTCGGTAAGAATAATATCTCTATTGTAAATGTATTTTACTGTGTGTGTGCTGCAGCAGAGGAAAAAAATGGTAGATCCCAGTTTTACATGTGTCAGCATTGCATATAATACTATACTAGTAAAAAAAAAAAGATTTGAGGGTAAGTTTACATTAGATCAAAGCTATCCTGACAAACTTTCACAATGGAACTTCAGAATATTCAGCCCTTACCTTCTAGAAACCCCAGCAGTCCATATGTCAGTCTCTGCAGGATTACTCCCTTTTAAACAAGGCGCAAACTGGGTGATTGGCAGGGGATAGGTAAATCTTATCTTCACCAATAGCACCTTATCCTGAGATGCCGATTCTATTCCATACAAAATATGGGGACAGTGGACCTTGGAGTAACTTCTCCAGTGCTGTGGCTTTAATTAATGAAAGGACAAAGAAAATGACTGCTGTGTTTGTGTTTCTCCACCATTCAGCTTTGTAAACTTGAGCTTATGTAAAACTTTGAGCCTTGTAATATGTTTACAGACTGCCACAGGTATGTTTAGAAAGCTTGTTGCTTTAACCTCTTCGAATGACAGAATTGACTGGTTTCTTCTTCTTCTAAATACTATTAAATAAAAGTGTCTTTAAAAAAAATAATGCATTAAACCTTTGCCTGGTGCAATAGTTTAATGATTCGTGTACTTAATCCACAGATTTCTTTTTAGAATGATCTACTCATACTGCATAATTTGATTTTACAAAACCATCATTTTATTGTAATAAACGAACCTTTAAAGCTTTTAGACATATTATTAATATAACTGGAAATAAAAAGTGTTGTTGCTGAGTCCATTCTTTTAAGTTGCAAACAATTTAAACCAATATTTTATTTTCCATAAGAAAGAGCCGCAGAGGGGCATAATTTCCCTCTCCCTGGGCTCACGACTTAACAACTCAAAGCAATAATCTGAGAAATTGGAATTGTGTTCAGTAATTGGTGAAATTACCTTGCATTCAACAGTATCTTTCATCTTTATGCTGAATGAGCTTCCTGCAATTATCTCTAATAACAGCTCTTCTCTCTCCCTCCTCCTTCCACCATTCTTTGTCTGGTTGCTTCTATGGTTTGTTAAAGGTTTGGATTGATGCTGCCACTCAGATATGCTTCTCTCTCGGTGTTGGATTTGGTGTGCTAATCGCTTTCTCCAGCTACAATAAGTTTACAAACAACTGCTACAGGTGAGCAATAAACAGTTTCATGTTACCCTGCATATCATGTGAAATATATTATAGAAACTGAATGTCAGCAAACATGTATTACTGAAAATACCAAATGTACAATATAGGGTTAGAATGGCATCTATTGATTTAAAGAAACTATGTAAACATACTAAGCAGTTCTTTATTATAATGTACTTTAAACCTCCCCCCAATCTAGGATCAGTAAACATACTCCGATAGGTGATAAAATGCGTGAATGTATCAAATATAACAAGCACAAGAACTTCTCAGTACCAATACAGTGACCTTATAATGTAATGCCACCCAGAGTAAATATTATCATCCGATATTTCACAGATACTCCTCCTTCTTTCTTTATTTTTAGGAATATAGAATACAGTAACAGCTCTGCCCACTTTGAACTATTTTTGAAAAAGAAAATATTGATCCGTAGAGCTTTTGCATACAATCTCTAATCAGTGAGGAAGCAGCACAAAGTTGTGCTTCCAGATCCATATGGAGGGCCTTGCGACTGGTGCCATACCCCAGGATCTGTCAGCAACACCGTCCTCATTATGGCCCTGGTTCCTTGTATATACATCACACATTACAAAAGTGCCATACTTCTCATGGACTATCCTGAACATTTGAAGATACCACTGCATTAACTAAGGGGCGAATTAGGCAGTGATTAAAAATTGCCAGCCATTGCCGCGATTTATTAAGGGGCGCTTTGTACTGGCGATTTATAATCAACAGTGATGTGTGCCAATTTTTGAAGGGTTAAATTGCCGTGATTTACTTTAAAATCTCAGTTATTAATCTAAGTAAAAAATAAAAAAAACACATGGGCATGGGATTTTTATAAACATTTTTTTCTAGATTATTTAAATAAAAATGTAACATTTGAATGGCCGCAATTTTGCCACAATATTACTAAACGCCACTTAGTAAATCCAACAAATAACTTTTTTTGCCTTTTCAAAATTGCTATGGCGATCTTAAATTATTTTGGGCAATTCTATAGCAATTTTGCTTTAGTAAATCCTTAGTCTTGCTAAATTATCATATGATAGGAAATAGTGGGCAGTACAATCTAATTTAATATGTTAACCTAAATTAATTATTTAATCAAATATATCAAAAAGATCTCCAGGTATTAAATACCACACAATAAATTATGTACACAGCATTCTATGTGGCATATCATGGCTCACAACAGTAATGTATCTATCTTTATCTTTGCTATTTTATATTTACAGAGATGCAATTATTACCACATCAATCAATTCTCTGACAAGCTTCTTCTCTGGTTTTGTCATCTTTTCTTTTCTTGGATATATGTCACAAAAGCATAATGTGCCTATTGGTGATGTAGCCAAGGATGGTAAGTCTGTGGCTGTGCTCACAAATGTTCATCTGCTTCTAAACTATTCTCAGCAATGAATGTTTAGCTGCAACATAGTTTCACTGACTCTATGAATCACAATGGATTCCAAATAACAACAATTCTCAAGTCTGGTATATACCTTTGTATGGAATCACTGACTGCATATCCAATTAAACATTCCTTTACGATACATTCTTCCAAATGATTGGATTTATAAATAGATTATTATTTTGTTCAATAGGGATCTGTTTTATAATGAATTGCCTATTAAATGTCTATGTAGCATTCCATTACATGCTTTACTTGAAATACTTTATATTTGTAAGACCATGGACTATGATGTATTGGGAGTGACAGCTGGCTTAATTTGCAAGCACAAAAAACAAAACAAAAAACCCTAAACCTAAAATATAAAATATGGTAAGTAAAGTAAAAAAAAGGTTGTAACTAATTTCCACATATAGCAACTACTTGAAAAATATGGCTTAACCCAGTATCACCAAGGGCAAATCTCCTTTATTCAGAATATAGGGCTGAGAATGTATGAACTTTGCACGTTCATCTGAAAACAGTCCTATGTCTTTAATGTGCAAGTCTAGATAATGACTTACCTGTGAATGGGAATATCATTACATTTTACAATCTAGCCAACCATAAATATCTATATATAGCTTGGAAAGGCCTCTGGGTATTAACTTGGAATCAAATGATTGTAATTCTGGAAGATGGACACCAATCCTCCAGTTACATAAAGTACTCTTTCTAAATAATGCATCAGTCCCCATGCATGTGCTACTGTCTCATAAATAGGGCATGACTTTATGTTAAGATTAACCAACCACCCTCCTCAACCAGTAGTGTTTGCACCTGCCTTGACATCGGAATCACATTGGGCCCGATTCAATGCAACACAAAGCCCACGTTATTTTAATTGTGAAGGTAAGTGGGCTTAATATCGGTTATTATGGTAGCCAAAATATGCAGCTTTTTATACAAATTCACACATTTACCTTCATTGAATTGAATCAGGCTCAATGGATGAAAAAAAATGTTAGACTGGATTGCACAGATTTAGGTAGGCAAGTATACACTGAGTATAGTCTGCCAGTGCTAAAACCAGAGATACTATTTGTATATTAGATTTATTGGAATTTGAGAAGTTTTTATTATTTTTGAGTATCTAATTAAAACAGTCTAATTACTATATAACAGGAGAGACATAATTCATTCAATTAAGATAAATACAGTTTTCCATTATCATCATATAAACCTTTCAGACCACGAGTACATTTTACTATAGGAAGCTGTATTCCTCTAAATATGTACTAATACTAATGCATTTGTTGTTATTTCTATTATAGGGCCTGGACTGATATTTATAATCTACCCAGAAGCTATTGCTACACTTCCTCTTTCTTCAGTATGGGCTGTCATATTTTTTATTATGCTCCTTACTCTTGGCATTGACAGTGCAGTAAGTGACAGTCAATTTTTCTAGTTTCAAAGTTGTTTTTAAAAATGATTCTGTGGCTTAAACTACTGATTTATGTGTATGTGCACATGCATATATGTATAGTTATCAATCGTCTGATCTGTTTTATAAAGTTTGAACTGTTGACAAACAGTTTATTAAACAGAAACAACTAAAACACAACTATCCATGTTGCTGAAATGACCTTAATTAGTTTTAAAATACCACAAGGCCTCATACTGATAAAGGTTAACTACAGGGGCTAATTTAATAAGCTGCAGAAAAGAGAAAGCTGAGATGTTGCCCATAGCAACCAATCTGATTCTAGTTCAATTTCTCGAGTGTGCAATAGGAAAATGTGGACTAGAATCTGATTGGTTGCTATGGGCAATATCTCCACTTTTTCTTTTCCACAGTTTAGTAAATATAGCCCCTGGTGTTTTTTGCTTACAATTTTAACATAAATACCAAGTATAAAATTGAAAAACCATTGGTCTCATCAGCCTAATCCCAGACACAAAGGAATGAATCCAATCTTCTGAGTTTAAATTTTTAAATTGGACAGACCTACAATGGTTAATTGCACTCTGCTCCATGATCTCAGGTCCACCATATTCAGACATCTATGTAAGTGCTCAGCTAATCACCAACAAATCAGCAACGCACTACCAATATCCACTGTTGTTTTACAGTGTGTGTTAATGTAAAAAGACTTCAATTCGAGTCTGAATTGGTAAGCAGTCTTTTGGCACTCATGCCCACTTGCAAGCACAATCCAGTTGTCAGAAGCTATAAAACATGTAATTTACTGGTAAGAAAAAGCACCATGTTTCCTTGAGTGTAGCCCATGAAATCAACTAATTACTTCTCTAGAAGGACCAGTTATAACCAGTTAGATCACTGATATACTAGTGTTGGTCTTTGCCAAGAACTAACTGAACAAAAAATATACAAAGTTGCTAGCCACAGCTAAGTCAGATCAACCCACAGAAAAAAAATTAAATACAACATGTTGCTTTATTAAAAAGACATATAAACGCTTTATTAAACAAATATAAAATATGCAGAATATAATAATTCTAATGTCAGGCACAATGGATTGCTAAATACTAATCTTAACCACTAATAGGGAAGATGACTCAAATGATGATCCACCTAAACAGTATCAATATTAACGGTTTGTGGTCAACAAGTATATGGATTGTAATCTGCCAAAGAGGCAAATATAGTAATTGGTATAAGCCAATATTACGGAGCAGTAAGAAGACTTTCATTAGAATACCGGCATCTGTGTATAATGTTGATACGGTCCAGATAGTTCAAGCACAGTTGAAATTAAAAGCCCTCTCATATAGTTACCATTTCCATGGTTGGTGGATAATTAGAAAGAAATTTCACTTGCCAGGTGTTAGTTCCACAGGAAAACTCCACTAGTGGTATAGATGTGATGTCCACAACTCTTGTTGCTCTGTTTTAAAGGCAAAATATAATATATTTTCCTTAGCTAATTATGTGAAGTCAACTAAGGGTTAAGGCGGTTGTCTCTTATGTCTGTGTTTCTTTTGATGTAGGTTGTATTTAAAACAAACTTTGTGTATATATGAATGAAAATATGTCTTATACTATCCATCTGCTCTAAAATAATGATAAACAAAGTTAATATAGTAAGGTTTTCATTTTATTTGTTTTAAAAAAATCAACACATTCTTATTAGCAGGTTTGATGTGTATAATCACAGCTGAATGACTAATTACCTGTTAATTCGATGTATATGCCTAAATGTGATCCTTTAACACTTACTCATAACCTACTGTGGAAATGGTCTATGTGACCATGAAACACGTCAAGGAGCTTTAATCGGAAACACTTACGTATATTTCTTACTGCCTTTAAAACTTCGCTGATATCATCCCAGACAATTGCCTTTAAAACGCAGTGACAAGAGTTGTGGACATTACATATTACTGGCGAGATCTGTGATTTTATATCAACCAACCTAGTGGTCTGTGGAACTTTTTGTGCAAATACAAGCAGGAACCTTGACTTATCCATACCACTAGTGGAGGTTCCCTGTAGAACTAACACCTAGTGAGTGACATCTCTTTCTAATTATCTACCCACTGTGAAACTAGAAACCATATGAGAGGGCTCTTCATTTTAACTGTGCTTAAACTATCCGGACGTATCAGCATCATACAGAGATGCTGGTATACTAATAAAAGTCTTCTTTTACATGTTATATTCAGCAATTTTTTCTGTGGGCTGATTTGACTTAGCATTATCTAGCTTCTAGCTTGTATAATGTAATTTTTTGAAGTCTGGATAGAGTGGATTGTGTTCTGAGATGGCAGCATGAATGCGGATGTAAACACATGGAACAGAAGGGAAAATTGGAAGTCTGCCTATAGTTTTATGTCACTAGCATGAGAACATTACTGTGGTTTTCTGAAGCCAATCTACTTTTATGGAGTTTAATGTAAGTTAAAGAAATTACATTAAGGATGGCCTTTATTGTCTAAAGTAAAATAATTACATTTACAATGCAGATCAGAAGTCAGTGCTCACCAGACCTAATAGAAACAATAGTAACCATTATTTCAGCTTTCAAAAATAATTATAATTATATATTAATGCATGTTACCCTGACGATAATAAAACTCAAGAGCTCCTCTTCTATTGAATATTCTTTAATATTGTGCTCACCATCTGTAAGGCAGGGTACACACCGGGACTTTTTCAACAGATAATATTTCCGGTCACACAATAAAGAGACTGTTTCACTAGATATCTTACCAGTGTGTACTCTCCAAAGATGCTCAAAAACTTTTGAAACTATCTGTAATCTATTTATTTGATCTTTTTGAGCTCCTGATATGCCAGATTCGCTATAGAAAGATATCTTTTGCTTTTTGCAAATGTACTGTGTGTCTATTAAGAGCTCTTTGGACAGTACACACTGGTAAGATATCTGGTGAAACGTTTTTTGATTGTGTAAATGGAAAGATTATCTGCTGAAAAGCCCAGTGTATACCCTGCATAACTGTATCAGCAGGGCTGTGTAGGGTCCACTACCCCCTTCACCCAGGTTGGACCCTTAATGTACTTCCTTCCTTGCTGGGTCAGTGGACCCATCTCTGCTAACTGGTAGCCGAGCTGTCCCATTTATTTACAGTTACACTTATATAATGGCTATCCCTTTCCTGTCACCAGTCCTTCTGTACCAATGCCCCAACATTTAGAGAAATCAGTTTTCCTTAAAAAAGAATAACTGTCAGAGGCATTCATGATTATTGATAATATAAACAGATATTATTACTGTTATCACAGAGCATAATTTCTCTGTTATTATCTATTTTCAATCATTATTGAGTTATGTCATAAAAAACTCCTACATAGTTTAAAGAAAATACACTTGACAATATTTTATTTTATTTTGCTTTTTCATTTTTTGCAAAGGAAGCAAATATTGTCTTTTTTTATTACAGATGGGAGGAATGGAGTCAGTGATTACAGGTCTTATTGATGAATTCAAGTTCCTACATAGACATCGAGAGCTCTTCACATTTTTCATTGTGCTATGCACATTCTTCATATCTCTCTCCTGTGTAACCAATGTATGTAATACTTACCATAAAGCCCTGTTCAAAGATGTAGTGTTACCTTGTTTTAAATTAATAAAAAATGTTTTGTTTAATAGAAAAGTTAATTTGAATAGTTGTTTTTTTAAAAGCTTTAATAACTAATTCATGATGTTCAAATTGTTTTATTTGCAGTCCTTTATCTGCATGGGGAAAGATCAGTTTAATGTTAAACTCAGACTGTATGTCCACAACATGTAGTGGAACTCACCTTGCTTATAGTGTACATATATATTAGTGTATAGTAGAGCTGACATCCATTGTGGAACATCTGGCACAAGCAGCTTGCGGAAGTGGGATGACTTTATTATTTCAGGATCAGGCCCATCATTTGGAAAAGTTGTTCATAAAAGTGAAAAGCTCAGATGGCCTTAAAAATCTTTTTTTTTTTTTTTTTTTTTTTTTTTTTTAAATTTCAAAAAAANTTTTTTTTAAATATGCCAACTAAACTAATTCAAAAACAGTAAGTCCAGGAGCTGAGAAGCAATTCTTATCCTAACCAGCTTCTGTCACATTCCTTTTGTCCTTTAATTAAACCTTTCCAATACAGCAACTGCAAATGGGTTTGAAACTGATTTTGTTAAAATCACAAGTGTAACTTTTGTCAATAACAAACTGCATTCATGATTGTCTTCATTACAGGGTGGAATCTATGTTTTCACTTTACTTGACCATTTTGCTGCAGGCACATCAATTCTGTTTGGTGTACTCATTGAAGCAATTGGAATTGCATGGTTTTATGGTAAGAAATATTTTGTATCACATTTTTTGTTATATGATCTATGTAATATTTATGACTAATATTTTTCATCCTTTTATTACTTATAATGTAGAATACATATAAAAATTTACCAGATTTTTATTAGCTGGGTTAACAAGCAACAGATATACTACAAATGAAGGTCACAGTTAGGAATGTGAAGGCAAGTATAGGGAAAGCCCTATCCACATGCATCTTTTTCTTTAGGACACAAACTTAAAATGCATCTAATTTCCCTTCACTACACTTGCAGGATAGATTATGTCCTAGCTACTTTCCTTGGTCTAACACTCTAAGGAGCTGACAAGGAAGGAAGTAGAGAAGGAAAATAGAGAAAATTTTCGCATATACAAAGCCATGCTGTTGCTCCCAATTTAGCTCTTTAATCTCTATGGAGCTGATCTTGAATTTGAGAGAAAACTTGGGCACATACACGTAGGATTTCTTCAGCTGCCGACAAAACAGTCTGACAGGCGGGGACATCATAAAAAGCGTACACACTGCACAAACCTTGGGAAGATCATATGCTTGCTGCTGTGCCATCTTATAGGATTGTCAATGCGGTAATTGAATCTGTTGTGCATTGGTTGACAGCGATACTTACTGGATTATTTTGCATTACAACAAATCGAGCCAGCATCCACACTATACAGTTACCAGACCGACCACATGTTATCAGAGAACTGCCCAATAATTGCAGTGTGTAACAAGCATAAGGGTAAGGTGTAAATTAGAGTTAAATTAGAGTTAAGTTAAACCATGATCATCTCTGCTTAGATATATGGTTAAATAAATCAACTATTTTAGTGTTGGGCATATACAATATAAATTTTTACATTTGCACACAAAACAAATGTGCAACAAGATAGATACAGTATTTATTCTCATTTAATGGCATTTGCACCTAATTTTAAAATTGTACCTAGGGTGTGTATGTCTGCAATAGTGTCTCTGTGTTAGCAAATTTATATAAACATCAATGGCATAGGAATTAATGGGACAATATTCACTATTTAATGAAGGCTATTTAATTAAATAGCAAAAATAATTAATGTTTTGATTTAACACTAAAATCCTCCATATTTACAACAGACTGTCATAGGAATTTAGTTGAATAAAAGATGTATCTCTATTTTATGGTCTCATCAGGTGTTGATCGGTTCAGTGACGACATTGAGCAAATGATTGGAAAACGTCCGGGATTGTACTGGAGACTTTGCTGGAAGTTTGTCAGCCCTTGCTTTCTCCTGGTAAACAGTTAAGATGTCCTTATGTCCAGTTTTTATTCATACACAGACGTGGAAAATGTGTTGGTACCCTTCTACAAATAAAGAATCCATATTTTTCATTACAATAACCTGAATCTCACAAACATAATTGGTATATATCATTATTTATTTCATAGTTTATGGACATGAGAGTTTGCATTTGAATTTTGACTCCAACAGAATATTTAAAATAATAAAACAAGTGAAAATGACAGGGATAAACATGATGGGCCATATGCAGAACTCCGGCCGCATTGCATCTGCATAGACTGCGTATGCGCAATCTACGTTGCAAGAAGTAACTTAGATTACATAACAAAATTACTGCGCATGCGCAGTAACACATTGCTGAAAACTCCGGCCGCATTGCATTTACATATGGCCCGATGAGAACCTAAACCTAACATTTTGTTGCTGTCAAGCGTTTTCTGTATCTCATAGTGGGACTTTACCCTTCACCCTTCAGAATACACTAATCTTTTCTTCTTATCCTTCCTTGGGTACTTTTATCTTTGTGTTTTGGGCCATTAGTTCCTGAGCTGCAGTGAAGACAGACCTCAGTATCTCTTGCTAGAGAATATCTTCAAAGTCTTGAGATTTTATTGTGCCCTGCAGGAGTGGTCAAAGTGGAAGTTTAGAAGTAGCGGTCTGGACATTTAGAAGAGGCGGAATGGAAACATAGAAATAATAGAAGTGAATGGAGATTTATAGTTTTTCAGTGGGAGCAGTAAAAGTATGGAATCCCCCTGTATACGACCCCACTGCAAGCTCTGTCCTGCAGATTCCAGAAACCCTGTGCTAGATGCAGCAAAGCGGCCCAAACACATAACCAAGCATCCTCTATGTTCTACTGATGTGTCTTGCCGAGAAGCTCTAGTTTTGGCAAATTGTTTTAAAAGGCTATTTTAGAAGAATCATGTTTTGTTAATATGTATATATTTATTTTAGTTATTTTCAACTATTCTCACTATACATTTTTTTTTTTTTAAATCTGGGGTGGATTTTCCTCTTTTGCCTAGGTCCAGAGAGATTGTATAGTTGTATGGACCTTAAACTTCTACTAATATGTACAATTGTAGTCACAGGCATATCATGATGATAGGAGATGAAATTATAGCCTATAACATGCTGCTCTATAATTTTCTTCTGATCTCTCTCCTTTGCTTTCTCTGGTCCATGTTCCATATGCTGTACATGACTATAAGTAACTATTTTTATCTGTTTGAATAAGCTATCCATTTAAAGACGTGTGTCGCAAGAAAGATATAAGGACCATGGACCGGATCCAGACCCCCGCACGCTTTCCGTGCACACGGGGGTCTGAAATTACGCGAGACAGAGGGGAGCTTACGCTACCATAAGCCTGCCTTAAATGCAATGGGCGGATCAGCGGTCCGTACGACCGCTGATCCGTTACAGTGTGGGAGCTTCCTCCCACACTGTACACTTTACATGCTTCCCCCCGCCCACTTTAGCCCCTCCGGTCCCATATTCGCAGTTAAGAGTGAGCTAGGTGCGGACAGAACTGCACTTACGAGGCTACCTTATCTGACCGTGCATAGTATCCTTCTTCAGAAGGAAACTATGCACGGACAATGCCTCTCCCCTCCTCCCCCCTGCCCTGCCCGGCTAATCTAAACCCCTCCCCCCGCCCACTTCTAACTAAACACTCCCCAAAGCAGCCTATTTCTTGCTAAACTACTCCGTGCGGTCTTTAGATAGAATGTCGGGGTAATTTGTGGTATACAGTTTTAAGAGTTTGTAAGGTTGACGCTAAGAAATATAACCTTGTGAGCTGTAGTTCAGAGTAAGAAGTTTAATATCGTTTGGGGAGATGTTTAAAAGCAATTTTTCTAATCTAGTAAAATAACATTTGTATCCATAGGTTTCACCTGTGTCTGTCTGTAAAAATTCTGAATAACACGTGCACTCCCTTGACATTCCCCTCCTTCTTATGGATCTTTGCTGACTCCCGCCACCACATAGGCCTACCTTAACTTTTCGTTTGTATGTTTGGCTGTTTGCTAAAGTAAGAACGGAAGTGCTTAACCCAGTCCATACTGTCTAATTTAAATGCCTCCCCTCACTCACATTGCGTATCCTCGTTCTTACGAAGTGCTGACACGTCCCTTCTTACTGATGTCATTAGGTATGGTGAGCAACTCCATATGTAATGGGTTGTTATGCGTAATAGCAAAGAAGAACTCGGCCTGCTTATATTTTTGGAACGTTATTAAGGCCCACTATTTGAATATGGCCCAATATTTGTACCAAGCATACAGGCCAAGAATGCAGCTGTCTATATTAATGGAGTGAAAAAAAGATGCTTAGAACTACTGCTTTGAGGTAGCACAGTATACATTCTGTACAAGCTGCTCTCTTGTAAAACAAGAACTTCTCAGTCACCTTAATTTAGTTGATTTAAAATACTTTTTGTGTTATGATTTAATTGCTTAACTTAAGGGGAGAAGAATTATATACCCATTTAACCATAAATTTAGGTAAAATAATAAATAAAAGTGAATAAAAGCTGTACTTGCTTCACAGTTAATTGACACAAATATTTTCTGTTATCATTTCATGTGACATCCCATTTTTATACCAGTTGTGCGCAATGATTGAATTTATAACATTGTACTTTTATCAATGTTATTCAGTTATTCAGTGTCTGATAAAAGAATGTATTAATGTACCCTTGTCTTGTTTTTTTTCCAGTTTGTGGTCATTGTTAGTATTGCAACATTTAGGTCTCCAAAATATGGAAACTATGCATTTCCAGAATGGGCAAATGTTATTGGTTGGTTGGTTGCCATTTCTTCAATGGCTATGGTACCAATTTATGCCATATACAAATTTTGTACAATTCCTGGATCATTTCGACAGGTGTGTATAATACATTTTAAATTACAAAAATGTTAAATGTTTGTGTACTTAGGACTATCACATAATGTATTATTCAAATGAGTTTACTTGCATTTTAGAAAATTGCTTATGCAATAACACCTGAAAAAGAATATGAACTGGTAGAAAGTGGAGAAGTACGTCAATTTACTGTAAGTATCTCTCCATCTCTTAAACTTTATATGGTTTTGTAAATGTATGCAATTGCCTTAGTTACAATCCTAATTAAAAGGATTTTCTAATGAGTACCTGTAGTGAACCTATTGTTATGTAGTAGTTGATACCTGAGAAGAGTAAAGCTGCTTTCACGTCACCAACTCTAAAAAACCCAGGAAGAAATGCCAGGTCAAAAAAAAAAATACCTGGGTCTCACCTCTTCACATCTCCACTGAATTTCCCGGGTTTTAGTGGCTTTGTAGTGCTACAAGCATCAGCATGCCCAAAGATGGCAGGGCATGCGGGCGCTTGGAGAACCACAAGTGCCAGCATGTCCTGTCATCCTGTGCAACATAACACAAAGTTATGCCCCTCCTTTCTAATAAATAAAATATAGGGCCGGCCCTAACATAAAAAAATACTTGTCATTTAATGCCCCCTATAAAGAAATAATGACATTGAATAGCCCTATATACAATAAAATATTTACATTTAATACCCCAAATAATAAAGAGATAATGACATTGAATACCCCTATAAACAAAAAATATTTACATTTAATACCCCAAATAACCCTTCTTTTTTGCTGGGTCAAAGTCCCGGGTCTTTTGACCCGGGTAGACCGAAAGTAGCGGTTTTACACCAAATACCCGGGTTTTTGCTGAGACCCGGGTTTTTGGCGATAAACCCGGGTATTTGGTGGTGATGTGAAAGGGGTATAAGTGGAGTGGCTGCAGAATGCTTTAACCTATTAGCAGGTTAATGCATTCATGTGTGTGTATATATATATAATGTGTGTGTGTGTGTGTGTGTGTGTGTTTCAAATTTCTAAATGATAAATAACTGTTAATTGCTATCCCTGCCTGCTCTGCTACCCCTCTACAATGGTGCGACCCGTGCTGTTCTCTGAGCAGTTTAAAGTATGTTTAAACTTGGTATTGCCACCCTGAAAAAATCATGCTTTATGATTGCAATGTTGGTAAAAAATAAATAAACACAAGCCGGTAAGGCTATTTATTGAAACCTAAGCAGTCTTGCAAGTCACCTCCCGATCCTGTATTATGTGAATCATTTTTGAGGAGCACTGCAAGCCTGTTGAACTAATTGGAAGAGTGACAGGTACTTTATATATATATACATATACACACTCTTAAAGTTGATGCCATGGGGAATTTTGAAGAACTGCGCATTACTGTAGAATCTTATGTAGATTTGAAATTTTAAAATGTATACATTTAAATTTATGTCAAGGCACTAACATCTTATTATATTATACTTCACAGTTTTCTTGATACCAGGCTTTCCCGTGATTTGAGTCAGGAATTTAAAGTTGTATGGGACCTGAAGTGACAACGAATAGCTGACTGTGTGAACTCATTGGGCCCGATTCAATTGCCGGCGAAGTTTTCAAAAACTTTGCGTCGGTAAAAATACGACGCCTTTGCCGGCAATTGAGCAATAAAAATTCGCCCATTCAATTATTTTTTTACCGCTGCGCTAAAACAGCAGGCAGCGGTAAAAAAATAACCAGAGAAAAAAAAAAATCTCTCTGTTAACGCCACAAATCACCTCCTGCTAGCAGGAGGTGACCGGCGCTAGTGAGAGACTATTACCCAGTGCCTGAAATCACGTTCTCACAATACTTCAGGCACTGGGTAATAGCCTCAGTAGCGCTG
>WWET01001663.1:191133-208529 GCA_011038615.1 Limnodynastes dumerilii
GATGCTTGTAGTTCTACAAGCATCAGCATGCCCTGTTGGGGCACAACATAGGGCAGCGTTAAAAATCCGCACCTCTCATAGGTGGAATTGAATAAGAAAAAAAAATAACGCCAGTAAATAAATAAAAAAAAGCGTTAAAAATACGCCGGCGAACGATTTTTTAACAATTGAATCGGGCCCATTGAATATTGTATAAAAGTATATAGATATTTAAAATTATTTTTAGATTTATTATTTATTTTAGATATGTAAGTTAAAAAACAAATGTGTTTTGGTCAGTTGAATTCTCTGTGCACCACCTCCAAGAGGTTATGGTAATATATCCAAGGAATGGCACCTAAGGCTATAGTGCTATGTATGGATGCAATAAAAAGTCACTCATTGTGTAAGTAGAAGATAATGCATTGATAAATTATAAGGTGATGATTCCTTTTATATTTGAACTTAAGGGATAATGGACTGGATCCAGACCACTGTTGCTTTTGGAGCTCCATTTGAGTGGAAAACAAGGTCTGGAAACAGTCCCATGTTAGTGTTATACTAAGAAAAGTCAACATCAGATTGCTTAAGGGAGGGATCTATACAATTTATTTGATTAAATCCTACATGAGAACTCTAAGCTTTAGTAAGCTGAATATGTGCCTGACCTATCTATTAGAGCATGATATTCTCTAGCACACCAAGATAGGCATTTGATGTAACATGTCACACATGTCCAAAGACATACTACAGAACACTTGAGTTCTTTTGTACTGGAGATACATTCAAATCGATGAGCCCCATAAATTCAAATATCAGATAGTTAAATTATTAAACAAAATTATATTACATCTGAGTTTTAACAATACTGTAATAAGTAACAAATGAAATAAAAAAAAATGTATGAGGTGTTCATTTTACCACATATACCATGTTGTATCAAGAACAAATGTAATATAACACTAAGTATATTGAAGAAGGAATAACACAATAAGAGTCAGCTTTGTTCTGTCATTATACTTACTGTGCTATTTAGTGATGCAGTGGAGCATGCTAATTAAAGGTTTAACAATATAATCAGGAAAGCATGCTACTGCCGGCCCCATGTCTAATCTGGACATTCACCCTGTTATTGCCGTCATTTAAATGACACATTTGATAGCTAAATAATGTCACAAGCATGGTAGCTCAGGAGATGGGAAATATATTTGGTAAATCCAATATAAGAGATAGCATTTCTCTCAGCTATATAATAAACATTCTATCACCTAATATGTATGTATGTAATGACCAATACAAATAAAGTGAATATGCATTTATGTGTATAAATAAATAAAAAATAGCAAAGCAGCTAAACTTTAAAATAGAAACAATGTAAAGACTTACAGTGTTGGCTTTAAATTTAAAGTCAAATGAACAGATACATTACTGAGCGTATGCAAAAATATATATTTTATTATTTTATGCTTAAGTATAAATCAGATTGGATGTACTATTATATATTCTGCATTTACTTCAAATTGTTGGGATTGCTTCACTTGTTTTGTCTTTTATCCAGTTATTATTATAATTTTTATTATTATTATTATTATTATTATAATATAAACATATTACAGTCCCTAAAATAGATCAAGAGGTAAAGATAACACTACTCAGATGAATTTACAATCTAAGACAATGTTCCAAATTTCAAGTACTGTATAACACTTACTTACTTTTCTTTTTTCTATTAGACTCATATTTTTTATAGTATAATTTATTCTAGAGGCATGCAAAAGCACTATGCCAAAATATAATTATGTAATTAACAAGTGACTGGAACAAAAGCAGCATTTAGCATGAATATATTGTTTAGGGAATTAGTCATTTACAAAGTTACACAATAATACAAACATTTATTAAGTATAGACTACTGTGTGCATATGTAGGTATATGATTACTTTCTGGTTTTTGGAAGTTATGAATGCGTCAGTCTTTTATTTATAATTTTATGTCATATGTAGAATTAGGCTTAAAAATATACTTTGATGATAATCAACAAAGTTACAGTCATTCACAGCCTACCTGTCCACAGAAACAGTAGTACACAGTCACATTTCACTTAATAGTCACATTAACTAATAAATAGCAGTTTGTATTGAAGAGTTTACATTTTTGCAGCTTCATTTAAACATTTCTTGTGTCTTCTTTTCACTTTATTTTTAATTTTATCTATATTTTTGTCCTTTCAGCTTCAACATTGGCTTAGTGTTTAAGAAGCAACACAAGAAACATCTGAACAAGTTATCCGAAGACTCACAAGACAAGTGAAAAGATAACCCTTATTTAACAATATATGATAAATGGCATTATTGTACCTGCCAGGAAAGGTTTTCCTCTTCAGAATGTGTGCACAGTTTATGTGGGAATACATACCAGTATTATGAATGTCTCCATTTTTTTTTAAGTATAAAGTTGTGCAGAGAAGTAAGCTCCAATATAACAAAATGAAATACAACATAAACATAAATACAACATAAATATCACAATACATCAAAATTATAGTATTGAAATATTGGTGTTGTTTGTACCAAAAGCTCTCCCTGCTTACTATATTTTTCTAAAATCTATCTTACCTGAGTTAAATCTATGATACATATACATTTGTTTCTCAGTTTAATTAAAGTCAGTTTCATAAATAATGGTCTTTCAATGAAAACTGTGACAAAAACAACTGAAACAAATGTTTACAGTTATAATATATGTATATATACTCTCTCTGGACATTCCCCTTTAGTTTTTCTTATAAGGCTGCATTATCTTCTCCACCAAAATATACACTGTATATTTGTGGTATATGACATTACTGTCTACCATCATTATTTCCTTATTACAATGTGGCTACTTACGTCAACACTGGGATACATAATGGTTGTGAGAATAAAGAGTTACAGTATATGCATGTGCCTAATGAACAGTTTTTAAAAAAAAATTCTATTTGCTTAGAACCAGCAAAATTAGTTTGAAGGTGGGATTCTCACTTTATAGACCCCCCTTCACCTGCTAGAATCTTTAGGTAACATCCAGGAAAACCATGATAAATGTAGGAAGTTTGTTATGAGGTTGTTGAATTAGAAGGCTAAGAATACAGTTTTCAAAACAAACAGGTCAAAAAGTACAAAACCAGAAGGTACAACATTTTAGAGACAATGACAATGTTTAGGCATTAGTAGAGTATTAGACGTTAACTAACTAGTTACTGTGGCTTGCTATTTTGAACAATTTTGTGCTAGAACTGTAGGGAGATGTGTAACATGGAAGTTATAATAAATGCCATACTTCTTTATTATTTCCTATAGACTATGGTAGCTTGAAAAGAATGTTAATATTTTATTTTGCTCTTTGTAAATACAATATTTTTTAAAGTCTCCATGCTGCTGAAAGATAATATAGAAGTAAAAATGTTTACTAATGATATAAAGAAAAATGATATTAATAAATCTACAGAAAAAGGTATAAACTATGTATAAATAAAAATGAATACTATCTTTCAAGATGTAGTATTCACACTGTTGAAGTTTAGGGGCCTGATTCAGAGTTTTAGCACAGCAGATGCGCAAATCCGTTGCTCAAACTATATGGCGTCTGTCCACAGTTACTAAAAACAGAGAAAACGGGCACACGTTTCACAGAAACATGCAACTAAATGCATATAGACAGAGGCTGCGAGACGTAGAGCAGCAGTCTATACAAGTTTGCATGTTTCTAAGTCATTTTCATTTTGTTGCTTTAGAAACATAGAAACATAGAAAGTGACAGCAGATAAGAGCCACATGGCCCGTTTATTCAAAACTATACTGACCCTAGACCCTATTTACCCTCAATTTGGTTTACAATTTAGGATACCCTTATATTTATCCCAAGCATGTTTAAATTGTTCTACTGTATTGGCCTCAACCACCTCAGATGGGAGGCTATTCTACTTATCTATCACCCTTTCAGTGAAGTCATTTTTCCGCACATTTCCTTTGAATCTACCACCCTCCAGTTCCATTCCTCCAGTCTTTACCATAAAATAAAACCCCTAAACAATGTATATCATTATTTAAAAAATGACTAAATAAAAAAAAATAATAAAAATGTCAGCATAGTGTAGTGTAGCAGAACGGGCCTGATCCAGACCTTTGCTCGGGTGCGTTTTTACGATGGTTATAAGCGTATAAACGGCCATTTGTTCTTACCGCGCATGCGCAGGGCAGATGTTATGCTCAGAAATTCTGAGCGTATGGGCCTTGAGCGTAACAGCCTCGCAACAACATTCGAGGGGGTGTGCCTGGCATACGAAATCCTGAAATATGCACCGAGGGCGGGGTGAGGTATTTATCGTACAGTATGGGCATGTTAAGCATCGTAACTACGCAATGAGCCTACGAACGCCCGCAATTACGATCAAAAAAGTTAGGGTATGGTTTCCTGGGTGTAAGAAGGCAAAACTAAGTATGACCAAGGGAAGTGCAGAGAAGAGTGCATCGTAGGTACGCTGGTGTAAATACGCTACGCACATAGGTCTGGATCATGCCCAATGTGTGTTTTAAATTGTGATTGATTCTTAAATTTTACCTTTTAATATTTCTAATAAAAGTTGGGGCATTTTATAAAACAAAATTTCCTCTGTCTTACACTTACATGGAAGTGCAGGGAATCCGGCCTTCCACTGCGGTTGCATTAGCACTAAACCGCCCACTTTGTTATTTAAATATAGTGGAACACCCCGTTCCCTGCGGTGCAACTGCTATGGGTGCATGGGATGCGGTTGCATGGGAGCCCAGAAGAGAGGGAAGCCCTTTGCAGTTGCCTTCCCCCTGCACTCAAGGAAGAAAGCTGTCATAGGTTGGTTGCTTGATTCAGTGATCAGCACTCCTTTAATGAGTGCTGAGCACTGTTTTAGGCTACCAGCCTTCGAGAGCTGAACAGTTCACACAAGGTCTGACTTTCTGTCAGGCTCTGACCCTGGACCTGCCTATTTCCACCTCTGGTTATGCCCAGTTCTGCCCTGGTCCCACCAATGCAGACTTAGACCCTGCCTCTTTGCTATGGGGTCTTAGTCTGGCAGCTTCCGCCCCTGCCTGTTCTACTATCACAGGACACATGGAAGCAGACATAGACAGATGGTTAGTTTTACACCTGTAATTCTGTACTTATGTCCAGTACTGCAACGCACAGCACAAAATTCTGCTGCGCTTACACCTAAAAATTAAACATCAGGGTTTTTAATCCAACCCAAGTTAATTCCTAATGGTAGACAGAGAAAAGGTCGCAACCTCTACACTGTTTTCATTTCCCCCATTGATTGTACTTTTTGAAAAAGAAAAAACAAGCCCCCCCCTACAAAATAAAAAAAGACAAAAAAAAACAGGTGGTTGATAAAACCATCTACTTTTTATTTGACTATAAAGGAACAGTAATTTATGGTCTGGTGAGAATTTAGAGAATTTTTCCTTTTCTCATAATTATAGTTGATTTACAAAATGTTTTGTATTTTTTTTTTATTCTTCTTAAAATGTTGACTTGTAAGTGGTCCATATGTCAGAAAATACAGAGTACTGTGCATTAAAAATTCCATTAGCAAGATAGATTTGTATATTTTTCTGTTTATTCTGTTATAGAGAATAATAAATGTGTACGACTGAAGTTTAGAAAGTAACACACAACACAATGCAACAATGATATGAATGATATTACAGCTGCTACAGTGTAAGCTGACCATGTGAAACTTACACATACACATTCATTTAAAACTGTTGCATAACTGACTGTTAATCTATTTGTGAATATATAAAATGTAATTTTAATGTCTTGTCTTGGTCTTTACTTATATGTGCACATATGTTGTAAAGCAGTCTGTGAAAGCATTTGTCTTAATTTGGTATAGTATATATATACGAATAACATGAATCCTTTTTTATGTCCTAAAGCTTAATTCCTAAATAATAAAATGTATATTCATCCTACTAGAACAAGACTTGCAACAATTTCCCACAAAAATGTTGTTTACAAAAAGTAGAGGATTCTGACGGCACCATAAAAATTAGACATATATTAAGGCCTGATCCAGACTCATCCACAAAGTAAAATAAATCCTACATTTTGGAAAACCTCATGCAAATTATGGAAGGTGAAAGAGCAATCTAAAAGTGGTCTGGATCTGTATGCCAGCTCCGAAGTTTTCAGGTCAAGCACAATGTAAATCCACTCTTATTCCAAGCAATTCTGAAAGTTGTGCTGGTAACTCAATAATATTGAATTAAATAGAAGCAAACACAATGGGCCAGATTCAGGGTTGCGAACGTCACCTGACTTGCACAAGCTGCTTGCAGCTGGAGATCCGTGCACCTGGAGATCCATCCTATAGGGCGGCCCATTTTCTCCATAAGTCTAAACTCAGTAAGTTGGGTGGGTGGATCATGTTAATTTTAGAGTAGGGGCTAGGTTTGTATGGACCACTGATCTGCACGGGAGACTCTGCCATAAGGTAGGGTTATGGCAGAGTAACCTTTACCTAATCCGCAAGAGAAGGGGAAGGGACTGGGGAGTTCACTCCCCTCTTCCATGTGGGCTACCAGACCTCTGTCCCCACATAAAACACAATAATCCCAATGTTAATACATGCAAATAAGACATGAAGCCAAGTATAAGTTAGACCAAAATATTGTGGAGCCAGAAGAATCAGCTTTCCTGCATATTAAAAGTAATGTTTTATATTTTGGTTCTTTAAATGTAATGTATAAATAGAATTGCAAATGTATTTCAAATATGTATTTTCAAATATAATTAATGTTGTTTATGCTTTAATAAAATATTGTAATTTTAAATGAAATGTCATGTCAAATAAAAATCTTGTTTTACTTCATTAATCTGATATCCATTAATTTTATGTAAATGTTTCTAGACAAGAACTTTTATGCTACTTTTAGGTTACAATATATAACTAGGGGTCATTTCATGATTGGTGACTAAAACTCCTTAACAACCCTTAAGTGTTTTACACGTTTCATTTTAGATTCATGCAGGGCACAACTCCAAATGAATGAGACAATGGCACACAAATTACATGAGCTACATGTTCCAGCATCAGCACTTCACTATTTGTTGTCCATTCTAGAAAAGTTTATAGTGGCCCATATATTTAGAGATATATCAGTTGGAATATATTTAGAGATATATGAAGATCTTTCACAAAATATATTGCAGGTGCCCCCCCACCCCCCGTTAGTAAGCAAACTGGACCAGAAGTATGTGGGGGCACTCATTAAATAATAACATTAATCTTTATTTAAATGTTGTAAACATTTAAAGTATACATAAAAATTCACATGTGTTGGGACCTACAGGATTTATACTAGAGTAACAACTGTGTCAGGAGGGTATTTCCTATCATGGCTTTCACATATCTTGCCATATATGATCCAGCAAACCAGTGTAACAATTAGTAGGCATATAGACAGTGCATTGCACACATACCCATAGGCAATAGCCTTGCTGTAAGTTCTACCCTTTCTGTTTAATACTGCAGCGAAAATTATAAACTGTAACTCAAGAAACCGGGCTCAGTGGTGTAAGTACTGCTAGTGCAGGTTTGTGACTCCTATGATGTCCATGAGATAGATGGGCCTATAAAAGCAGAGGGGATTGTTGTGTGCCCACCACTCCAGACTCAGGCCCTGCCTCCAGGTTATGTGACCGAGTCGGTTTCCTTTTATCCATGACCCTGTTTATTCCCTGCAGTAAATACGCATTGGTTGGGGATACAGAATCAATGAATCATATGTTGTATGCATTGTGTTACTGTGTTTAATCATTTTTTTAAATACATTTTTGAGACTGTATAATAAGCATAGCTCAATGTGTGTGTGTGTATGTGTGTTTGTGGGGAGGGGATGTGGTATACAGGGGTACAAATACTTCTCCCACTGATTTAATTAAAAAGTTATACATCTCTATTCACTTCTATTATCTCTCAATGTCCATAGTAGGATGAATATACACTAAATTTCCACTTCAACCACTGACCATAAATATATGACATTTCTGTTGCAATATAATTTTACCGTACACCTGATTTAGAAGTAGTTAACCATGATTGATATAGTCAGTGGTATTGTCTAGAGCAATTTAGTTATTATTCATAAATCATATAAACAGGATTTTAAATTTAGGACAGACCTGATAAATTTTTGTCAATATAATTATATAATAAAAAAGAACCATAAATGGGACTAACCAATGTTATAGCTTGGGCATAATGGAAGATCATTTATGGCCTATTCTAACACACAGTGAGTGGTGTTTTAGAATTTCTCAACAATATGCTTTGGGTTAGATTTACCAAATTGCAGAAAAGGAAAAGTGGAGATGTTGCCCATAGCAACCTATCAGATTCTAGCTGAAATTCTCTATTACATAATAAGAAAGTGAGAGCTAGAATCTCATTATTTGCTATGGGAAACATCTCCACTTTTGCTTTTCCACAGTTTAGTAAATCTAGCCCTTAGACTTTTAGAATATTGATGTCAAAAATTTTGGAAAAAGGAAAACCAACGCTGCCAGAATAAGTATAAACAATGGGCACAAAACATTAATATGTACTGGAACTAAAAATAAGATGCATTTGTGACAGAAATAAAGCATACTGACTTTTGAAATTAAATTTAAATGCATCATTGGCAGGTTATTTATAAATTTCAAGTCACTATAAAGTTTTATACTCACAATCCTTGTATATAAAATGGGCAATATGGATGTCATTTTTTCACATACACAGAAATGAACATTGCAGATTGATAGTTGCCTAATCTGAATGAGCAATGTTTTGTTATCTATAAGGCTTGTGTGGGGCTTTCAGACATAATGCTAAATACCAAATGTTGATGTGAACACATATGCATGATCAGTAATGATAACTGTAGAACAGAATCCATTTTAAAATTCAAATTTTAAAAAGGATTGTTATATCATGCAAATCGTTGGTCCAATAAGTGGTCAAAATAGACCATGTTTCTTAAATGTTGCCTTGCTGTGAACACCAAACTTGGAGTATCTGTATCTGTAAATAGAGTATAGATATCTGGAATTCTTCAAGCCAAACACAAAGTAAAAATTTAATTTTGCCAAGAAAAATACACATACACATACATCTTCATAACACTTCTTAATATTTTTGATTGATAATTCCAATGTCCAGCTGGAAAATGATGATTCTTGAAAAGTAAAAATTGCTTAGGTTATTAGTTATAGATGTATTTGTTGAGAATGGCGGAGGAGAGAGAACGCCTTTGGCTTCAATTTGAAATGATTATCTGATTTCATAAAAGCCAGCATGCCTGTGCAAACAATGTAGTGATAATACTTAAAGTGAAATCTAATATCGAGGCGGTAAAATCTACACATACACCTTCTGTACACAATTGCCTTGGTCTTGGGGAAAAGGAAACTAAATGTTTCAAGATGGAATAAATCAACTGAAGAAAGAGTTCAGCTGTGGCAAATAAAATATAATTACATGTTCTAGAAAGTATCTCCTGAGCAGAAAGCTTGGTAATATTAAAAAGCCAATAGGGAATACTTATGCTGGTTTTAGCTGTATTATTTTATGCTGTAAAGCATTCAAATAAAAAATATTTTTTCTACTGATTATTTAACTCGGTGCAAGCTTTATATATAAGGACAGTAGGACAGATCTATGCGGCTATGTACACACAGGATTACAACATCATCATGAAAACTAGTGTTAATGCAAATTTGTGTAAAATATAACACACCTTGGGCCTGATTCAGACTTAAGAAGGAGCTTGAAATTAAGGACCTGATTCAGAGATTGAAAATAAAAGAAGAAAGTTACTCCTGGGCTAAACCATGTTGATTACAGGGGAGTCATATTTCATCTGTTACAAACAGTATTAGAGAGGGGATGTTTCCTATCCCAAATCTAAATAACAGTGCAATAGTAATGCTGGTCTGTATCTGTGTGCAGTAAACAATTCAAAGATTAACAATTAACTTGACTCCTCCTGAAATCAACATGGTTTTGGCTATGTGTAACCTTCCTCTCTTAGGACCTGATTCACACTTAAGAATCTTCTTAAAATAAGAACTTAAAGTCACTCCTGGGCAAAACCATGTTGATTGCAGGGGGAATTAATTTAATTGTATTCTTTCATGGAGGGATATATCTTTGAATTGCTTACTGCACACAGATAGTGACAAGCTTTACTATCACACTGTTATTTAGATTTGCAACAGATGAAATATGACTCCCCTGCAATCAACATGGTTTAGCCCAAGTGTGACTTTAAGTTCTTATTTTAAGAAGATTCTTAAGTGTGAATCAGGTCCTTAATTTCAAACTCCTTCTTAAGTCTGAATCATGTCCCTTTTGCTTAAATGTATAAAAGTGTTTAGAGTTTTCAAATCATGTCTTCATGGACATATGAGCATTATAGACTAAAGCTGGCCACAGAAAATATGATACAGCACACCTGATTATCAGCATAATGGGATAATAATCTAACAGTGTGTGGAGAAGAAAGGACCGAGGGTTAACGTGATGTGCACAAGGGGAATTAAACCCCCTCGCAGTGGGAAACCCCATTGGCCAGTTGTCATCTCATGACATGGGAGGCCAATGGGAAGAGATGAGGGTTAGCTGGCCTATCAGGAAAGGTGTAGGGGTTCTTAAGGGGGAGTAGAGGTGACCTCTCCCCTTTTTCTTCCTGGATCTCAGCATGCACAGGACCAGAGGGATATCCATTTACCCACCACTGCCCACCCGTTGTTTAGGTGTTGCCTTTCTCTGGCACGGTAGCTTAGTTAAGGGTTCGGATAGTCAGTTGTATAGTCAGTTGGTTGGATTTTTTCATAGGAAGTTGGTAAGCTTTTTTTCTGGTTTAGGAATTGATTACGGGCTGAAAAAACAATTTGATGTTTGATTACGCAATTGGCGTAAGCGGATTTCAGAAAGTGTAAGTGACGTTGTTGCGACTATTAGTTATTTGAATTTTTATGTGGAAGTTTTCTTATAACATACAACTGGCGTGTTGTGGCTAGGTTTTTGCCCCATCTTATTTGGTTAGATTGTTATTTCGGTTGCTATTTAGGTAGTTAATGAATTAAGGTAGGACTGTGTTATTTGATATTATGCATGACTACACTCTGCCTATTTTTCACCACCTTTTAGCAGATGCCCCCTTCCCATTGTAATCCACCTAATAAAGTTGCCATTTTTCGTGTAAAAATTGTGTTTGTTGTTCTCATAAGTTACCATAGTGGGTTGGTATTTTGAGAGGGTGTCATGGGGTGTTATCACTGCTTGGGGGTTTATACAATTTTATAGGATTACATGTTCAAGTGCACAGTTTACATGAATGGTTAAAACAAACAAGTCCTACAATATAATTATACAGCTACAACAAAACCCAATAAAGCACGCTGTATAAGAATACACCTGACTTATCAAGCAACTTAACTTCCATGGGAGTCATTAAAACATACATTGCCCATATATAATATATTTTATACATTTTGGGCTATATTCGCACCTAATATTGGGCTGTATTCACACCTAAGAAGCTCTGCTTCTTTGGTGTGGAGTTTTGTGAAATGATCTACCACGCATGCGGTCATAGTAGGTCATTTACGCAATCTACGTACCAGTTCTGAAAACTACAAAAAACAAAAATGGCGCTAGAACTACTGTTGGCTGAAATGATATATAAAATACCGGCAATTTAATATATAACAATTTATTAAAACATATAAAACACACATAAATCAGTATAAATTAATATATTGACTCAGTGGACTGAATAATATATGTGATACTGTACTTCTCAAATTTCCAATAAACAGATATAAAAAGCCTCCTCAATAATTAAACGATTATCCAAGGATACATTTTAAAGTCTTATCTTAGATAAGTGGAATAGCCTCCCATCTGAGGTGGTTGAGGCCAATACAGTAGAACAGTTTAAACATGCTTGGGATAAATATAAGGGTATCCTAAACTGTAAACCAAATTGAGGGTAAATAGGGTCTAGGGTCAGTATAGTTTTGAATAAACAAATGGGCAGACTAGATGGGCCATATGGCTCTTATCTGCCGTCACTTTCTATGTTTCTATGTTCTATGTTTCTATGTTACATTGTCCTCCTTGTAGATATATTAGTTATATAGTTATTAGCAGGATATCTATAGTGGATAATGTGGATAACACTATAAAAAGAATAGGCATGAGCCCTTTCAATCTTTACAACCATTGATTATAACACCTTTGTAAGTAACTCAAATAGAAGAGAAGCACGGATATTCAGATTTTATATCACTTCTTGCAAAACCTCTGCCTCAGATAGCATAAACTCTGATACATTCCACTAAGAGGGTCTGTAGCTTCCTTCTCTATGACTTTAATGCACTCCCCATACCATTTTAAACAGTGTGTTTTGAGGCATATTTAGGTCAAGAAACTTGAATTTTAGCATTTATGAGCACTACTAACTGGACTGGGATTTTTTTCAGGTTGAGCAAAGGGGAAATTAGAAAGGTGGGGTATGTAACAAATGAATAAGGTAGAACAAGTGGAGAAATATTTAAGAGGATACCAGGTCGTATGTTTTAGACTATCGTATATTTACATTTAAATATTGTGGTGTAATGTTGTTATGTATATTTCCCACACCAAAACCTATGTAACTTTTGTGTCTTATTGTGGGTCTTGTGAAATAGCAAACTTTCCTAAGAGTTATATATGAGAGCTTTCACTGTATTTTGACACAAGTGATACGTTTTTAATTTTTTTTTATAATGTTTCATCACAGATATACAGTATACTGTCTCAGTGAAACCTTCTCTTTCTATAGTATAGAAACTTTGTGGGTATTCAGCTTCTTGTGTACACATAGATTCAGTATGAATTGTGCCCTTTCCTGCATACTGCTTTAGCAGAGTTCTTAGGCTTTCATGACAGCTACGATATTCCTGCTTATTCCCAACTGTGTTTTCAGGAATAAAATATTGAATACAATACTTTGGGAATGGAAAAAGAGATTCAAGTTATGATACAATTAGTACAGGTTTATAACACACCTTGTTTTCTAGTCCCTTAACATGTCTTCAGTAAACACATTTCATAATGCACAAAAAAAATCTAAGAAATGTAAACTCTACACGTAAAGGCCAACAGTCTGTTATAAGCTTTTGTACAATTCTAGTAATATCACCACAATATGCTTCACATAAGTACAAATTGCGGCCATGTCCTTGAATAGATTTCTTTCATTTAGTTTCTGCTATTGTAGGTTTAGTGAATTGTCAAGCAGTTTGATCAGGGTCAGGCATTAGAATTTTGAGACAGTTTGTGTAGAGAGAGAATTCTATTACTCATTGTCTATTACATGTTTGTGCACCCAAAGGATTCTCCATTGGATAGTATGAAGCAGAGAATCATTCTGTCAGTCTCTTGTATGATGGTGAGCATATATTGTACCCTATATTTATATTTATGTCATGAAGTTATCGTATACACCGCATGCACTAATTACCAAATCCTTCCACATTGCATACTGCCCACATCTGAAAACAGCATGCACTGTCCAAAATAGTGTTGTGAATCGTTTGTGAAATGATTATTTGATGATGCACCTCTGGGGCTGGTAAAAAGTCCCCAAAAAGTCCCAAAAGTGTTGAATGACAAAACAAATCTCAACAATACCTGAGGACACTTAGGTTATCCTTCGTATACATGTGGTACATAACCTCTACCTCTAATGTGTACGAGTACGCTAGTGTTTACATACCTTTTTGTTCACAGCTGAGCTGACAGAAAGCCCAATTATCCAGCACTTTATGCCAAATAATTTGAAGAACCAAGAACCGCTATTACTGCACTGTGTAAACCATGGCAATTACAGGCAATTTGTGCCTATAAGTAACAAAAGAAAAGACGGAGCACAGACAGCAATAGCAAGAGAAACATGATAATACATAGCAAACAAGATTGATTTTTTTTTTGCTTCTTCCTCAAGTAAACAGCCATTTCAATTTAACTTGCTGGGCTTCTTAACTAGATGTCAATATAGTTCAGCACATACTCAATCTTCTTGTTTCAAGGTCTACCCATTTGTCAAGTGTCTAATGTTCTTTATACACTTAAAATTGATCTGTGGCATTGTTTTTATTTCCATGATTGTGGATATCAATATACTAATTGGATATAAAAAAAATTAAACAGAAAAAATAACAAAAAAACAAAACAAAACAAAATTTTTTCTGGCTTTGAATAAAAACAGAAACAAATAGATTTCCACTGACCTACAGTTGCATCTTACAAGTCAGGAAAGTCAGGAAAGTTTTTGAAACTTTATACATTACCTAAAAATCATTAGGTGTCATCATCACATCACACAGGGGGTCTTCCTCTGAAGCACTTTGACAGACCCATGAGCAAATCCTATATTAAGGCTCTAAGCTCGCTGAACCACCGCTATCATGTCCCCAGGAATCCAGAGCGGATACCTGCCCAAGTTAGTCCATGATATCTATGATTTTAATGGGCTCCCCATACCATTTTAAACTGTGTTTTGAGGCATATTTAAGTCAAGAAACTTGAATTTTAACATTTACAAACTGGACTGGGATTTTTTTTAGGTTGAGCAAAGGGGAAACTTGAAAGGTGGTAGGTAACAAATGAATAAAGTAAAACAAGTGGAGAAATATTTAAGAGAATTCCAGGTCATATGTTTTAGACTATCGTCATATGTTTAAGCCATCTCATACAGGGGGTTCCTGTATGAGCTGCAGCGGCCATTAAATAGAGCAGCTGATTGGAAAATTCCTTTCAGTTGCTCTATGTAACAGCCGCAGAGGCTTATACAGGAACTTCCTGTATGAGGGCAGCAAGGAGAAGAGAGAGAGGGGAGAGCCAGCAGAGGAGACACAGCAAAGGTAAGTAAACATGGGGATACTAGGGGCTCGATACACATGATGGGGATACTGGGGAGGCTGGAGGCACATGATGGGGATACTGGGGGGCTGAAGACACATGATGGGATTCCTGGGAGGGGGTTGGAGGCACATAATGGGAATACTGGGGAGGACTGGTAACATGATGGGAGGACTGGGAAGAAATTCGATGGGCGCAAGAGTATAGCCTTCGGTTCCCAGGACATGGCCCTGTGGGTGCGGGTTTCCCAGCCACCAAAGAAAGCTTCCGAAGGTTCATCCGCTAAATGGGGTTCTCAGTCCTTTCGGGGTCAGCCATTCGGTAATTTTAGACCTAAATGCTTCACGTTCAATAACGGCAGGTGTACTAGGGGGGCAGGATGTAAGTACCGGCATGCTTGCGTGCGCTGTGGCGGCCCCCACCCCACGCGAGACTGCACTTCCCCCCGCGCTGCTCAGCCCCGCCCGGGTGGTTCAGGTCAGAGAGCCTTTCCTCCTCCCTCCGGTAGGTCGTCTGGTCAAGGCTCCATCCCCAGTTAGAGTGGAACATATGCTTACATGGTTAGAGTGTTATCCGCATAGGTCATCCACTGCTTTGTTACGCGCAGGTTTTACTGTTGATTTTAAGTTGCCCATTAGGGGCCAGTTCATTTAAGGTGGCAAGCGCAATTTACGCTCTGCCAGTGAGTTCCCGGATGTGGTGCTGGGAAAAGTGATGGAAGAGGTACGGCTGGGGAGGGTTGCGGGTCCCTTTCCCGTTCACCAGCTGCCGAACCTGATCCTGTCCCCTGTGGGGGTTGTCCCGAAGAAGGCGCCAGGGAAGTTCCGTTTAATCCAGCATTTGTCACACCCTGATGGCCTGTCGGTGAACGATGCAATTGACCCCGCTGAATGCTCGGTGCATTACCAATCCTTCGAGGAGGCTGTCGGTATCGTGCGGTCCAACGGTGCGAATGCGCTCATGGCAAAACTTGATGTTGAATCGGCCTTTTGGCTCCTTCCGTTGCATCCTGATTCCTTCAGATTCATGGGTTTCAGGCTGCCGGAAGGGTATTTCATGGATTTGTGCTTACCTATGGGCTGCGCTATTTCTTGTGTGCTGTTTGAGAGGATCAGCTCCTTCCTCCATTGGGCCGTGTCGGTGAGGGCTGGGCACTCTTCTATGGCGCATTATTTGGACGTTTTTTTGTTCGTCGGCCCGGCCGGTATGGATATCTGCGCCGATGCTCTGTTCTCCGCCAAAGCTTTGTTTTGGAGGTTCGGAGTGCCGGTAGCAGATGATAAAACGGAAGGTCCCACCACTTGTCTGTCATACTTAGGTATCGAAATTGACACGGTGGAGTGATTGTCGTCTTCCCGCGGATAAGGTTGAAAAGCTGCGTTCCGTTTTGCGTGAATTGCTTCCTCGACGGCGCTCTCCTCTCAAAAAAATTAAATCACTATTGGGCCTTTTGAATTTTGCATGCAGGGTGATCCCCATGGGGCGAATCTTCTGCAGGCGACTGCAAAAGGCCACGGCCGGGATGTTGCGGGCTCATCACTTTGTTCATCTGTCGGCAGGTATCAGGGACGACATGCAGATTTGGTTGGAATTTTTGTCGGACTTCAACGGGACGAGGATTTGGTTGGCGCCGGTTGCATCTAATCGTGAGCTCGAATTGTTCACGGATGCAACAGGAGCGCTGGGTTTTGGCGCCTATTTCCAAGGGGAGTGGTGCGCGGCCCCTTGGCCTCCTGAATGGCGCGACAACGGCCTCACGACTAATTTGCTGGTTTTAGAATTGTTCTCCATTGTCACAGCAGTGGATATATGGGCTTCTGCCCTAAAGGATAAAGACATTTTATTCTGGTGCGACAATTTGGGTGCGGTCCAGGCCATCAATGGTCAGCGGGCTTCCTCGCCACCGGCCATAAGTTTAATAAGGTATTTTGTGTTGCATTGTTTGAAATTTAATATAAGGTTTTGCGCGAGGCACGTTCCAGGCATTGATAATTCGATTGCTGATGCGCTTTCGCGTTTTGACTGGCCCAGGTTTAGGGAGCTGGCGCCGCAGGCCCAAGCGACAGGCTTGTCATGCCGTCTCATCACTGGCAGATTGTGCGGCCGGCTTAAGGTCCTTGGCGGACAGTTCCCTAGCCCCGGCCACTCTCCGAAAGTATTGTCAAGCCTGGGGGCAGTGGTTGTCCTATAAGAATTCGAAATGTAGGGCCGGTAAGTCTGTTAAATCAGTTTTGTTGTATTGGTTATGGGAACAATTTAAGGCATCCATGTCCTCTCTATTAGCAGGTGTTGCTTTTTACTCGAAACTGTACGATGGTTGTGATATCACCAAAGGTTTTGTAATCGAGAGGGTGCTGCGGGGCTGGGCTCGGAGGCGGCCGGCTGGCCCCGGTTCGCACCAGCCCATCAGCACAAAAATTTTGGTTGACCTCCTGCGTGTCATAGG
>WWET01001663.1:260242-272795 GCA_011038615.1 Limnodynastes dumerilii
AAAATGGAAAAAGGAAATTAAGTTTCCATTTCACATGTATGAAAAACCTCCCATAAATTAAAATGGGACCATATAGTTTATTAACTAATAACCTGGTCAAATCTAAAATAGACTAATTATAGCTTTAAAAAAGCTTGATAATTGGGAGCTTCTCAGATTACAGGAACTCGCGTTTTTCCAATAATGAATTGCTTTTACTTTCCAACTGACTGCCAGTTTGTCTTTTAGTTTGCACTAAAATGATTTGTTATTGTTCTCATGTACCTTTACATTTTTTTTTCTGTTTAGAATCACAGAAATATCTTTATTTTATTTTATCAAGAAAATTCCTTCCAAATACATTATCATTTGAATTTCAAGGGCTAGATTTACTAAACAGCGAAAAAGTAAAAGTGAACATTCAGATTCTAGTTCTCACTTTTCATCTAGCCCCAAGCGTTTTGATAGTCATTCATAGAAATGTTCCTTTCCTTCAAATAAAGGTATTTAGCAGCTATATGTCACTTTTCTCTTCAATCCTCAAAGTCTGAATCCCATGAATGAGTAATCCAGTCTAGATAAGAAAAATAACTTTCAAAAACGTTTCAAAATGCCTTTAAAAACACACATCTGAATTGTTTGTAATATTGGCTGCACAGACAACTTAACCATAAAATAACTAAAGTTCCAAGTGTAATATTCACAAAATCTGAATAATTGTTTTCTTGTTCAACAATCTTTATTATAATTTTTTTTTTTTTTACTAATATAGTAACTGAAAAAATTGGATAAGCTAACCAATTCCCTTGTACATTGACAAAAGATTTTAAGAAAACCATATTTTTTTTAAAGTAGTCATTGTTTATTAAACACTACAGACAAGAAGCAATGTCTTAGAGACTTCCTGCTAAATTAGCTACACCGCCAATTTCACTGTACAGCAAAAAAACACAAGTAGAACCATTTATCCTTTTCTAGCTATGAGATATTCAATGTTCATATTGGAAAAGAAAGACATTTGGAGCTCAGTATAAAAGGTCATGTTGAAAAGCAGCAAATATTCTGTGCTAAAGCTGTTATCTATTCATGCTGTGCTTGAGAGTGTGAAAGCAGTCTCATAAATTATGATGTTTTAGTTAAAGTCAAAGCATTTATTTGCTTTTTTGCCAGCTCCAGGTCCTTTTCATCTTTTCCTACCAGGCCCTAGAGGACACATTCCTAAACCTCTGCTGGCAGCCAGCTGAGACCTCAGTAAATCACCAAGGCTCCTAATAAGCAATTCTTTAAAGCTCTGCAACTGCACTGATTAAAAATGATCTTTTCCCATTAGGTCTTTAGGTGGAATTAAGAGCACCAGAAACATTGTGTTGGCTAGAAAGGAAACTTCACTTATCCCACACAAAGAGAAAAGTGCATTGTAAAAATATGAATAGACGGTAATAGTCAAGGAAAAAAGAAAACTATATCTCCATTGTGATACATAGATAAATGGTGAATGGTGAAGATGAATGGTGTTTAACCACTGGACTGTTTATTATAGTATTTGATTCTTAGATGGAAATCATAGTTGATGTAAATGCACTCTGGGTTACAGGGCATCATGGTAGATGTGTTTAGTAGAGAGTGTCTTTAGTTATTACTTCCTGCAGTGCAGTGATGTCATTGCCCAGTGATTCTCTTTAGTTATTACTTCCTGCAGTGCAGTGATGTCATTGCCCAGTGATTCTATTATTAATATAAAGCCTATCACTACTATAAAATTTGCTATGTATAAAAATCCTTGGAAAATAGCTCAGTAGATCCTTTGGATTAGGGGCACCTTGAAAAAAACATATTGACACACTAAGGGTGCCGTGAAGGGATGTTTAGGAACCACAGATTTATCCAATAGTAATTATGCATAGCATAAATTTGAATCATATAGAGACACTGGTAAAAGCGAAGCCAGAGCTTTTTAAGAGAGTATCCGGTCCACTATGTGGTAAATCCATCAAATAAACATATACATTATAAATAATATTTTTTCCTTATATCCGCAAGCCCGCTGTCCCCTACACACACATACACACACACATACAGTACACACCCACCCACATACAAGCACAAGCTTCAAAACAACACAAATCAGCCATTGTTTAAACAGTCAGTCAATGATATAGTCTCTCAAAGGACACATAATGGAATAAGTCGTCTAATCCTTCTGGGGCAAAATGTAAATCCTTAGCACTTAAAGAAAATACTTCTTATGTGAAGAGGTCACCTTTATTACCGAGTATGCACCATAATATGGCAGTTATTATCATTTTGTTTAATCGTTAAACAAACTTACTGTCCAGTTAGTATCCAAAACTCATCGTCTGATCTCTATGGCTCATCCGTCATAAAAATTAAATAAATAAATAGTTCTGTCCAATATAAATGTAGTGACAAAATCCAAAACCATTAAATTAAGAAAATATACAATCATATCAATCAAATAACAAAATGTCCTTTTAAAACTAAAGCTGGAAAAAAAAAGCCAATTGTAAATACCACTTTTTAGCTTGAATTTAATTCAGAGATGACTGCTGGAATATGAATGATTATGATTTCTGAACAATGATGATAATGTCATTGTTCCGCTAGTTTGTGGATTGTAGGTAAACAGTTTTATATTCATTTTGCTTTTTCAGGTGTTCTTGCATATAGGTTTGAGCTTGTGATCACATGAAGCTTGCTTGTGTCTACAATCTATACTTTTGTTGTCAAGAGGAATAAGACAAGTGTGTACTTTCTAAATAGACATGAAAACAGACAAGTGGGATGAACCAACTGAGTCTTTTGTTCCAATGAATTTGATGTATTTGTCTAACAGACCTTTTGATTTATGTCTTGGTCTTCACTGCCTCACCCACTCCCCAGAGGCAGTACCATTAACAAAATTCATGAGCACTGGGTTTCTCTTTTATGTTTTGATTTGTTGTAATTCTTAAACCCTTAAGCAAGGCATTCCCTCGCATCTCCTCTTATCATTACACTAACCACCGATACTTCATCATTATATTGAAAGATAATTTTCTAGATACATCATAGAAGAAAATAAGAACTGCATGACTTTTATGCTTGAATTCATCCAAGTTAACAGCTGGGTTGTTTTGTAGGGACAGATTTGTTGCCACTTTCAAAGGCAAGAAAGCAATATTGAATAAACTTAACTCTTAATTCAATACCACAAACTCTCCTTTAAGTTTTCATTTTGAAAACAGTTTGACCACTTCAGCTATTCTCTACTATAGAATCTTTGTAAGTCTCGTCTACAACACACATGACAATTCTAGTTCTACTTATCTTTCTAAGAATAACCCATATCTCAAGAACAGTTTTAAGCTCGGTTCACAACTATCTAATTATCATGCCAACCACACTATTTACGGTGATTTGGTCAGCTATTACATAAGTGTTTATGCTTTCTCCATCATGATTTCTAGTGATAGAACAGGTCCCATCTGTAGATTTTGGTTCCTAAAAACCACATATCACCAATTGTACGTTTCAGACAAATGTGGGAAGTGTGCACACATGTATGAATTTCCATCGGACTTTTCACGCAGTCTTCTGTGCAGCAAAAGTGGATGGTTAGGAGAGATCTGCTAGTAAAATTGGTCTTGTATATACATGTGAATTGGTATGCTCATCAGGACTTGCAGTTGTCGGTGAAACTGTAAAAGCCATCCTATTGCATGTGTGATTGTATAGATATGTAACTAACTTTAGGGACTAGTATGACCCCATAATCAGTGCCAATGAACTATTACTAAAGCTAGCCACACACTAGATAGATATTTGTTCACAGCAGGAAATATCTGATAAATGGGACATTTTCCCTTGAGGGAAACACAATACAAACACATAGTGTCACACACTACTTGCTGCTGTGTGCAATAATCCGTATTGTTGCTGTGGCAATAACAAAATAACTCCATGCATTAAAATATATTGCCAGCTTGGGTCCGATTATCAGTCGGGAACTCTTAATGATAAGATAATCGGACTCAAGCGTTTGAGCACTGTTTTGTTGGCGTATCAAAATCAATTGGTGCTACACACTGCCAAAGATTATTGTGTGGTCAGGTTAACATACGTGCCCATGACAAAGGAAAACAAAAACTAGAGTAGTAATCATAGGGTGACATCACTCATGGATTAGTCTATTATATAACAGCACCATATGGCAATTTTACTAAGTTAATAATATCTTTACATGTAAGAGACATTCTATCATATAGTATCTCAAATATAACATACACCATGGGCCAGATTTATTAAGCTGTGGGTTTGGAAAAGTGGAGATGTTGCCCATAGCAACCAATCAGATTCTAGATGACATTCTCTAGTATGTAATAGGAAAGTGAGAACTATAATCTGATTGGTTGCTATGGGCAACATCTACACTTTTCCAAACCCACAGTTTAGTAAATCTGGCCCTATATCTATTTTATTTATCATTCTTAGCAGTGTATATCATAACTTATTGTTAAAATATAAATTGTCCTTCACTTTCCTTGGAACACTGATTCTGCATTCTGTACAGTTTTTTTAAATATCGTTTATGTGTAAACAGTAGAGAAAATATATTCTGTTCTGTGTTTCAGTAATGCTGGTACAGCTGATTCGGTTAGTGAGTGAACATTGCAATTACAGACTGCAGATGGAAGACCACAGATAAAGTCACTGGTTTATCATCTAAATATGCACAATGAATTTTACAATGATTAACTTGCCATTCCCTTAATCGGCACAATCTTTTGAAGCTATTTCAGCTAGAAATTTGTACACAGCGTTAATGTGAAGGCTTTCAGCTTTACACTAATAGTACATGCCTAAATGCTGAATAAAGCGATAGACATAAATAAAAATAAACAACTGTCAGCGAGGTTTTTCTAAGAAAAAAAAAACCCATTTTAGAAAAGAAAAAAGCACAGAACAATATGATGCTATGAGGAAATATTATATATTGTTTTTTTGGAAACCAATATTATATATTGGGTTTTTTGGATAATGAACTCAAGCAAATTGTACAATTCTTTTGCACAACTATTACACAAATAACGAATGGCAGGAAAATAAGATTAAAATATTTTGGGTCACGGTATCATCAGTAAGAAAAGAATTCTGGCACCAAAGTACAAAGTAACATTATCTTGTGGTTTTCTAGTAAGTATGCAAGTAATGCTAACTCTTCTGACAGATGCACTCCAAGCACTTACTGTAGATAACAGTGCATTATGGGTAGTAATTTAGACTGAAATATCGGCTTTTCCAGCAGATAATCTGTAACACTGAGTGGCACATGAAATCCTCTCAGAAAGAAAACAAGAGCATTATTGCATCGCTCTGGGGACTGCAGAGCAGACGCCAATCAATCAAACCCTTTGACAGTTTTTAAAGCCTTGTCCTATTAAGCCTAACTTAAACTGCAGGGTTTCTATTCAGATTACTTCTTCGTTTTCTGGATGCAGTTAAGGCAGGTCCAAGATTTCAATGAGTAAAAAAAAAAAAATCTGCCATTGTAATCCGCTTACTCAGCAATGATTTAGCCCCAAAGCCTTTCCTTTATGAGAAGCAAAAAAGCAAAGGACTTCTATTGAGTCATCCCATGAGAACGTGTAACAGTTACAAGGGCAATTAAAATACGTTCTTTATTGCTTTCATTTCGGTAACATATTAGACAAAAATAAGGCTTGTGCAGTATTGATTCTCCTCGTGGAGATATGCTATGTAGGTCAGTAAAGAAAAGTGGTGATATAAAGCGCAGGGTGTCCTAAATAACAGATTTTTTTTTCTAGCTGACATAGTTAGTGAGGTTATAGATACAATTTGTGGTTATATAGTGCTTTTTACATATTTAGAAACATGCCGACAGTACTTTAACAAGAATCAGTACAGATGTATATATATAATCCACAATTTTTTTGTTGGGGATAAACTCTAACCTAAATTCAGAAATCCTTTAAGGTACATGTAATAATAGTGGACCAAATCCAGACCCCAGCACGCTTTCCGTACATGTGGGGGTCTGGCAGCACGCGCGACAGAGGGGTGTGATCTCCCCCTGTCACTGTCCACTTGTGTTTAATAGCAGTTACGCAGCTGAGCTGTGCGTGTCCCCAAAACCCAGCCTCTACTGTACAATTACCATACTCCTTCCTGCGCATCTTTTGAGGGCAGAGTGGAAGTGCTGCCCTATGGGATGGAACAACTACTGTACGGAACTCAGGACCTGATTCACACTTAAGAATCTTCTTAAAATAAGAACTTAAAGTCACTCCTGGGCTAAACCATGGTGATTGCAGGGGAGTCATATTTCATCTGTTGCAAACAGTACTCGTGTTGAGAGGTGATATTTCCCAGCCCAAGTCTAAATAACAGTGTAATAGTAAAGCTGGTCAGTATCTGTGTGCAGTAAGCAATTCAAAGATATATCCCTGCATGCAAAAAATACAATTACATTAATTCCCCCTGCAATCAACATGGTTTTGCCCAGGAGTGACATTAAGTTCTTATTTTAAGAAGTTTCTTAAGTGTGAATCAGGTCCTCAGTTACTAGTTACTAAGCTATGATCGTAAAATGATAGTAACATCTGGAGGGTGCATGCGCCCTCCAATCAAAACAGGCCACTTACGCAGTTTGCGTGTGTAAGTGGCCTAACGGACGTACTGAAGGATCTGGTCCTGTATAATTAAGAAGTGTATATACCACACTCCGCTTCATTTAATAACTCATTTTGAACTTGTGACATTCCCTATTTCTAATGCACTCTTCAAGTAAGACAGTTTTCTGTATTTTATCTTATTTCCCCATTGAATAAGACCCAACGAACATGAATTTAAAAAAAATATTGAACATAATGCCCTAACAAAAAACAAAGCAACAAAAAAAGGTCTCATGATGGTGCTATATAAAAACCTGTTAATAAAAAAATGCCACACCACATTTGTACACACAAAAGTACAGTAAATGTAAAAATGTGTAGATCTGTCAATGTCATTTGCAAAGGGAAATAAAAAGGTGTGGGGGATATGCTAATGCTTTATAAATAAAGGCTATTATTAAACATTGTTTAAATATAATGTGTAATTATAGGCTTTCAGCCATTAGATTTCCTCAGCTTTCCCCTAAAGATATAACATTAATGGAGCACTTTTCTTTCTAGTATAGGAATTGGCAGTCTCTCAAAGGGTTTTCAAATTGGAAAGTGCCAAGAGAGATAAAGTCTCCTTTAATGTTTCCGGAAACCAAAACTATTCTTTTCAGCCATCACTCATCACGTGATACCAGCACAAAGAGGATCAACTAAACACCTTAAAGCGGAGTATGCCCTTCAAAAATTAAACACCCTAACAGTAGAAGATCAGAATTATACACTTACAAGCAGTGCCTAGAAGATTTAAATGTTCTCCTACACGATAACGGCTTCTGAATATTTTTTCCCACAGTAAGTCTTGTGTCATTACTCTGCTTTCATTTTTAAATGAATAAAATAACATGATTTTAAGAACAATATCCTTCCTTATTCAATCAACTGAGGATTAGTGCAGCTGCGAGCATGCCAACATTATTCTCATCTAAACAGGTTTAGTACAACAAATGACAAAAAGCTTAAGACGTAAGAAAGCTTTTGTTTTCAAAATCAAATACATATTAAACTAGATGCACTGACATTGTATTTCTCAGTTCATGCACACAGGAGCTGGTTAATACTCTGGCTAATGTAAATAAAGAAAGTTTCTATTCATACTATTTTTAAACAAATGCTTTAATCTATTGAGAACTTTGATAAGCAGCAGACAAAAAAAAAAATCAGTCAATAGATAGAAGGGGCATAAAAATAAACAAATATAAGTCAAATCTACAGACCTAGATTGGTCATACTTTGTCCTGTGGATCACATGGATTTCCTGTCAGTGTCAAAATGGCAGAAAAAGGTTTTGATAGCACGATCGCCAGTCTTGATTTTTTTTTTCTTTTTGAATCATCGATTATCTAAGCGTTTGGTTGATAGTCCAGAAATTTGTACAGTGTATAGATGACCACACACTACACAATCACCAGGGGCAGTCAGCTGGTCCTTGTAGGCAAGGAGCAAATTGTTGAAATGTCAACAAAGCAGTCCAAAAACGCTGAAATTGTTTTGTCTGCCTGAATGATCAGACCACAGTCTTAGCAGCATAGCCAAAGTAGATCACCCTGATTATTTGGTAGTGTGTAGACACTCTACAATGTTATAGGAGTATTATGTTTGGAGCTGAGGGCATTGTATAGAGTGTGGCCTGCATATTAGTAGTTGCTTTGGGAGTGATTAACAGTAAAATTCTTCTTCGTTGTTACTCATCTCATGGTCTCAGAGAAATGAGAAAGGGGACAAGGAAGTGCAGAGGAGAAAACCATTTGGAGGCAGTGAGGCAAGGAATCATATCAGCTACACCCAATGGACGAAGTTTTACCTAATCTCATGGGAGATTCCAAAAATAAGCAGATATGGTAAATGACCTCTTAATGTTATGGTTGATAAATTAGCTTAACACTGATTCCACTTTGCAGCCTATCCTAAAGGATTACCGTCAGATCTAGTAGCCCAAAAAACATATCAACCAACAACCCTAATCTGTGAATGCACCACTATGAGTGATAAATAATTATTCATTCGATTTATGTACATGCCTAAAATATATCACTAAACAAAGAAGACACATCATAGCATAGCTTACAAAGTTGCTCGATCTCAATTGTGGGTAGTGACATGCTCATGTAAACCACTCACTAATTTATTCCTGTACACACTTTAAATGTAGTTCCCATTTGTATAGTAGGCGTATAAAAACAGCTTGTATAGCACAGCATGGGCTAGAAGAACACTGTTACAAAGCCCACTTGTAAACAGATGTCTTGGTCTATTAGGTGTTGTCTGTGTGAGGTTGTTTTTTTTTTTTTTTTGTCGGTGCCTAGAATGTTAGAATTTACATTTAAAAAGGATTGTGTATGGGAAGACCACAGATGAGGATAGATACAAAAACAAGTAAAACACTTACATAAAAAAACACGTAAAATATCTACATAAAAGTAGAAAAAATTATATCATTAAAATTTTCTCAACATATCTCTATATGTATTGTCCAGATCATGTTTTTCCGTTAGTATCTAGTATGTAAAAAAAGGTCATACTTTTTTATCCCCCAAAACAATGAACTCAAAAATGGTCAACCATGATGACAGAGATCGAAGTATGATCTTTGGGGTTCACCAGTTTATGGGAAGAGTGTCGTTGTTTCGCTATGACACACAGTTAACACCAACCTGTATGTTTCCATGCTAAACTGGCAATGTATGGCTTTTATATAAGAGGTGATGGCAATTCCTGATAATCTGTTAAATTGAACACTTTATTAACTACACTTGGCTCAAAGTAACATAATTTTTTGATATTGTAAAAGTAATTGTGTATTTACTAAATCTTATTTATTTGGCAAAGTCAAATAACACAAATTGAGCCTATGTACTATTAAAGTAGCAATAAAATAGTCAAAATTATTTTATACCAAATAAAAAAAAAAAATAGAAATATAAAAATATATCTAACCTTTATAAGACACAAGTCATTTTTAAAGGTTGGGAAATGTTACATTCAGGATTCTATAGCAACTTATGCACAAACTGTACATTTATAATAAAAGTAACTTATGGTTTGCTTCTATATCACAGTCCAGAATCTCAGTTTTCTGCATGTCTTATATTTTATTCTCTCCCCAAAGGGTCCATTTTGAATGTCTTTATAAAGCAGCATATTACATACTTGCATCCGATTTGTATATCATTTCAAGCTGTCATTTTTGCAGATATAATCTGAATACTTCACACAAGGAATACATTGGCAGTTTACAGTTCACTTTATAGGGATGACTGAAAACCACAGATTAAAGTCACACATCGGTTTAATACACCAATACCATTGTTATTTATTTTACATGCAATTAATTGGCAAATTCTAAACCCTTTGTCTAAGGTATCCAAAAGCTGAAATGTCTACACACAGCCACTGTCTTGTTAATAAGAATATACTGTGATATATAGTTTAAATAAATACAATCAATTTTCACTGCTCTATTCCCAAAGTATATCATGGGAGCAGAAGGTAGATTGCTTGCTATTATGTCAACTCTCTACCTTGTCATACAATCTCTAAGCATCACATTTATTCCACAGCTTTTTCCTGCAGCTCCTAACAAAATCTTTTGAAGCAAGAGAACATTAGGTGCCCCCCCCCCCCCCTTCCCCCTTACAGGCTCTTATTTCAGCCCAAGGAAAGGCTCTCATTTCCATCATAAACAAGTTCTCAGCTTTATTCAATCCTCATAGTAAATACTGTTCTCTGCAATCTATTCACTAGAAACTAAAGGATACCCAAATCAAACAAAAACATGGGTAATACTGAGATCCTAAAAACAGCTTACACTTCTAGGGATCTTTCCATGCAGTAACTTCGTCATATAATACTGCATCTATATACAACCATTCTTAATGGTGTAGTAGGAAATCTTGGGGGCATCATGGCTTCTACAATGCAATTTAGGAGAGATGACGAGGTGTTTTCATTGATATATTCTAAAGCATATATTTAGATAGAGGGAATGGTTGCCAACTTTTGCAAGTGAATGAAAGGGAGATGGGGATAACATTAAGGCGTTGCACCAAAGGGGTATGTCCTGTATGCCAAATGGGTTTGTCCTGTGAATAGCTCCACCAATTGGTGTGTCTAGCATTGCCAGGTAAACTATAAAAATTGTATTTATTTATTATTTTGATTGATAAATTGTCAGGGAATGAATATTTTCAGTCTTCAGTCTTGTGAAGACTATGACAATAAGTTAATCATTTACACAACTTAATCTTTATAGAAAGTCTAAGGGCCAGATTCACTAAGCTGTAGGAAAGGAAAAATGGAGATATTGCCAATAGCAACCAATCAGATTGTAGCTGACATTTTCTAGTATTCAATAGGAAAGTGACAGCTATAATCTGATTGGTTGCTATGGGCAACCTTTCTTTTCCCTCACCTTAGTAAATCTGGTCCTAAATGTAGTTCACCCTGCAGCTAATTAACAAGAAATCAAAGTCTATTTTAATTTCTGTTTCCATTGCTGGACATGTTGTCTTAGCTAACTGCCAGTCTTTGATTACATCTTGGCCTCCGTGAAAATAGCCACCTCCCTAGGCTTCAATTCAGGGAAATAGGTCACAAATTCTGAATTCTATTATCATACCGCAATGACTTCTTAAACTAATCCCCTTTAGAGAGATTGCCAAACACTTCAGGGAGCTCCTTCACTCTTCGAGTCTCTGATATTCAGGGAGAGGTGGCAACTATAATATAGAGTCCTGTAAACACTTGTGTATTAGAAATGATTGGATCACAATGTATCAAACAGTAAACAGCAAAAAAAAATTACTTAGTTTTTCTGTTTATCCCAAGTTTAAATATATTTTATTAAATATAAGCGAGCTAGATCTTACAACAATTAGAATTTTCTTTAAAGTGCACAGTGAACTCACATTTCATATGCAAATGAGAGCAAAAATATTCCAATTGCATGCACTTGTGTAGACAGAAAAGTCAAGCTCATCATATCCTTTCTATATTTCATTTGGACATATTGTCCTAAATAAAACACAGGGTCATTTGTAGGGTACATCTAAAGAATCACATTCATATTGAGTAAACTAGTGTGCAAGTGGAGAAGCACAGCTGACAACCTAGGTGTTATGTTTAGAAATCAGTCATTCACAGTAGGTGTAAGGTCTGCTTTATGGAAACAAATATCTGAGATTTTCAACATTAGTTCTACAAGGTGTCCTTACTAAATAAGCAGCAGAGAAATGCATTCTGCTATTTTATATTTATTTCTGAACACACTGTGTGTGCGCTGAAAAATATATATGAAATCGTGGAATCCATTAAGTTATAGTTCAGATGTATAACTGAGCCTTTACAGAACAATACTATTAATCCATCAAACCCTTACCAACTCTTAAGTAATTTGGGCTCTATTTACAATTTAGCTTCAGATACTTTTCCACTTAAACCTTCCTCCTCCTTTATCTGCCTGGAAAATGTGGTTACCATAGTTTCTGAGTCCTGCTGAGACTTGATCTGTAGAGCTGCTATTAAGCTGCTGATAACAGTGTTTCTGATGCAAGTTATGAAAAATGTCAGTTGAAGGCACAGAGAATTGTACACACTATATTTTCCCAGCTGGAGAGATCTATGAATGGAAAAGGGAAAACATGAATACACATGTTCTGGAGGTTAGAAAAGCAGAAGCCTACATTTGATGGGTGGTTGGCTCTACAACCTGTGGTGAAATGGGGGGATTAAAATTGCTATTTATTTTTGAACATCTAAGACTAAGACTTATTATGCCCCTAAACACTAGATTTTCTTATATGCCATTTAGTGGAATATCAAAAGCCTCATAAAAAAAGATTTTAGCTCTCAGTGAAAGCAAAAAAATAAACTAAATAATAATCACTTATATATAT
>WWET01001663.1:281663-295323 GCA_011038615.1 Limnodynastes dumerilii
CCCTCCGGATGAAGCTGAAGAAGCAGTGCCCGCCAGTGTCCTGAATACCCCCGGGCTGGTAAGTCTGTTAACTGTTTTCATTATTTTTTTACTTTAAACAATTAGTAGTAATTTTTTTAAATTTTATTAGCAGTATTTAATGATGATTTTTTTAACGCTAGACGGTAGAAACAGATTTGTTTACTGTTGCCATAGCAACAGTAGACAAATCTGCATCAATCAGGAGGTAAGCGTGAATGACCCTCCTTGTTTTTTACTTTAAACAATTAGTAGTAATTTTTTTAAATTTTATTAGCAGTATTTAATGATGATTTTTTTAACGCTAGACGGTAGAAACAGATTTGTTTACTGTTGCCATAGCAACAGTAGACAAATCTGCACCAATCAGGAGGCAAAGTAAAAGACCCGGGTTGAAAACAACCCTGGTCCTTTCACATTGCCTCCCTTCCCGGGTTGAACACGGGAAAACCCCTTTTTTTTTCCACGTGTTCAAGTCCCGGGTCTCTTGACCCGGGTCTCCCGGAAGTGGTGGTTTCACATCACCACCAAAAACCCGGGTTTTTGCAAAATGACGGATTTTTGCTGAAAAACCCGGGTTTTTGGTGGTGATGTGAAAGGGGTATTACTGAGCTAACAGGTATTCAATATCAAAATTAAATCAAAAGGGCTGTTCTTTCCCAGTCAGTTCCAAACTGACTGAGAAATCAATTGCTTTTGCCTCACAGAGGCAAAGAAATCGTTCACCACCAAACCGAAAATGCTGCACTGAAAAGCGAGTGAAAATCTATTCCCATCCATTACCCTAATCCCCCCTTCCCCGCAGCCTGACCCTAGGACTCCCTTCCCTGCAGCCTGACCCTAGGACTCCCTTCCATGCAGCCTGACCCTAAGACTCCCCTCCCAGCAGTCTAACCGTAAAAGTGCCTATAGATTGCTACTCCCCTGCGATAGTGTGATGGGGCTGCGGTGGGCGGTGTTTCCAAAAAATGAATGGGTAAGTATGCTGATCGGCATACTTACCCATTCATTAAAATATTAGAAAATAGTGCTATTTTCAAAACAGAGACAGCTGAAAAGTAGCCATCAGCTGTCTCTATTTCTAAAATAGCGTTTTCTTACCGGCGACTCCCACTACTCAGAGACTTTCACTTTACTAAGTAATAAAGATACCACTGAGCAACTTCATGACCAATATTCATGAGAGAAGACCAAATTTCATGAGCCACTGCTTCCTAGCAACCTGATTGCTTCGTTCTCATGTATATTGCTTCAGTCCATGATATGACTACCTCTATTGTAAGTAACAGATGCTTTTTAATTACACTATCCATCAACTATGCAAAGCAAAAATCGCTTTCAAACATTCACTCCATACGCCTATCAAATAATAAAATCTGCATTATGCCTAAAATAATGTCAGAGTAGTGTACAAATGACTGATTAAACATTCAAAATAATTTGGAATTAACAAGCTAAGCACTATTTCAAGGTCAACTGTATACAACAACAGATGCACCACAGAGTAAATGCAAAATAAGGCAGTTCTTGAAGGAAAGGCAAATTAAAGGCTAACAAGATAAAGCATGAAAACTCTTCAGCAAGTCAACTTCCGTGAATTCATTTAAAAATTATCAATATCAGAATCCAGAAAACATAACAGTGGAGAACACTTTCAAGGTATACTCAAGTTTCCTTGGGCACCTACAATATTTTTGAAGCTCAAGCATACCTTCTTCAGTTTCATGCCAGACAATCCCTTCCAAGTTGACACTGGTTCCAGGTTCACAAGGTCCAAGGCATTCAGGTTCTGTTACTACTCCAACTTCACATGTGTTTACACCAACTGATCGAGTCCGCACTAAAAGCTGCTCTACTGGTGCAGCGATAGTTGAAGATGGTGAAAAGTAGGATGGCAGAATCGGAGATGAGATGCTGCAAGAAACTGGTGTTGGTGGTGGTGGTGGGGCAGGCACTGTAAACAGGGGGTCAACCTGGTGAAATAAAAACACAGATGTTGTTTTCTACATTTACGATCATTTACTATTACATACATGATGCATATACGATACTAGAAATTCTATAAGTTCTTAACTTTATGCTTGTTTCAAAAGGATAATGGAATTAGTAAAATATGAGTAAACATTAAAACAACCACTATTCATACTGTGGATGAATGATAATGGATGTGCTTCATCATCTTACGATCAGAAGGATCCTACAAATGTGTCCTCATGACCTATTTACATACATCTCTCTTCCACTAGCGCATGTACTTGACCCATTCCACAGTCGGAAAAAGAATTAGTATGGAAGTTCTGATCCAGAGAATATTTGCCATGGGCCATCAAGAAACGTGGGCGTGTTTACATGTTTAGTTAGTTTCTGCTTTATGTCTATGTAATAACTTGTGCAATGGTCTTGTACATACCTAATAACAATTATTGTGTCTGGACATGTAGCCGTTTCACTACAAGCACCATTGTAATGACATATCAATAGCCGTACTTTATTTAAATGGCAAGCCAAAGTAAATGGATAACTACTGCCCAACACGGTTGAGAATAAGTGAAACAAAAGAAAATATAGCATAAAATGCATGCAAGCCCTCTTTATAAGTCAATTTCTAATATTGTAATTATATTTAAAACATTTGAAAGACAAGCAGAAGGTGGCATCTATCTAAAGTGGAAAAACACACAACAGTCTTAACAGCTAATAGCAGTAATGTGACAAATAAAGCAAGGGGAAAAAAAGCCTTTAGTCATTTCACTGTTATTTTTACTTGATGACTGCCAGGTGTTGATACAGGCTGAGTAGTAGCAGAGTGATTTATCAAAGTATTGTCAACATACAGCGTTTATACACATGTAAGTGGTCAGGAAATATTTAAAGATGGACAGGTCACTTGCACCACTTATGACTTAGAGTAAATACAATCCTAAAAAGATAGGTGCAAAGAAATTTTTAAAATAAACAATAAAAAAAAACACCTTAATTTTAGTTAAGATGAAGTTTGAACAAATAGAAAATATTTTCTAATAAGGAATAATGGAAGTTATAGTACATGTCACCCACACCCACACACACACACTGTTTAATATTGTGAAGTCTGTTTGTCTGTCACATGATACCTTTCAGTATTAGGTCACTTTCTTTTCTAGGATAACTAGAATTGAATTACAATAGTGAACAATCTGAATATTGCAAACAGTGTTTTATTTGAGCTACGTAGCATACATGGTAAAAGGCTAAGTGCTCTATGTTAATAGTGACAAGATAATGTTTCTCAGATAGTGGGAATATGGTGAAAGGTAGGTAAAGATAACTTTATATAGCACATACAATCTAATGATACTAATGCAAACACGTGTGTGTGTGTGTGTGTGTGTGTGTGTGTGTGTGTGTGTGTGTGTGTGTGTGTGTGTGTGTGTGTGTGTGTGTGTGTGTGTGTGTGTGTGTGTGTGTGTGTCTAGAACAAAACTAAAGTAAGTGACATGAGCACAACTTAAGGGACATAAAAAAAATTGCGCTTGTTTGCATTAAGCTTCTGAGTATCACTTGAGTTTGGTCAGAATTCCACCTCCCCCCTTCTATCAAACCACAAACACATCACTGTATTGATTGCCCAATGATGCAACTTGTTTTCAACATGCTGCATCAAAATAGAACAGTAATACATTTATGTGTTTAGCAGAAAAATAATGATATGTTATAGCATGGATCATGGACACCTCTTATGATATGATGAGGCAATTAAATGACAAATATTTCAAGGAAACTATTTCTTTTACATCTTAGGTATCCCTTTTCACTATGTATCTTAAAGAAAAAACAAGAAATCCATAAACTATACAGATAGAACGTTCTGTAAAATGCAAAAGAAAAACAGATTTAGCAGCAGGACAGAACTGCTGTCTAATTACGAGTCAGTCAACACATCAATTATGTGCTATAGCCAGAAGCCCATGAGATCTGGGAGATTAGCATCCAATCCTCTGTTTTACACGCTTGCGTCATAAAGAATATTAATAAGGGGATTCTTGCCACAGTATCCCATCCTCCCACCTACTCTAATGTACAGAAGCATTTAGAATAGATTTGCATCATTTGTGAATTAAGGTACTGCCAGTGGAGCAGAAAAGATTTTACTAGTGTTTGAGAAAACAAAAGGAACTGTACACTTGTACTCATTAAAACAAAATCAAGTTGCACAATAGGGATGAAATAAAATAGAAATTTATGGTAGTATTTTACTCTAGTTCACAATGGATTAACCGGTCACAGCCATATCAGTAATCATTGTAAAGTACAAGGGTATGTAGAATGACCTGCACTATCTGCCCGTGGGTACCTGTATTATTCTACAATCATTATGTACAACATCAGACCCTCCAACATGACCCATTCCATTGGGTACAACTGAATCCGCTCCTGAGCTTCCAACTGTCACTCACCTGGTTTAAATAAATTAACTGATATTTTAAAAACAAAGCCTTTTCAACAGTTGGCTACTATAGTAACTGTCAGTTGGAAACTGAGGAGCAGAGTATTTTGTTCCTAATGGAATGGGTCATGTTGGAGGGTATGTAACATAGAAAGTAAAAGTAGCACCGAGCCCACATTGTTTCATTCTATAAATAGGTCAGTTACAGATAAGGCCCATGGCTGAAAGAGGAGATCTAAGTAGAAAAAATATGATTTAGTGTATGCTAATGAATTCCAGCTAAACACCTTCTTTGGTGGATACCAAAATCACCATTTTTTTTTACTTGTGTATTGCTTTAGAGCGATAGGCAAACACTGACTGACCTATGGATGTCTCTGTACTTTAAATAAATCTGTACACATTGATGAATTCAAGCTTCATTACATCAGCCTCTTAATCATTTCCTTGAGGTAATGGGGTAGGCTATTAGGATTTCAGAACACTTGCATTGCAGTTTTTAGTACAGCTATAATGGTAAGGCAAAAATATTTTATTTGCATGTAGATAAAAACTGCAAAGTTTAGTGTGTTAATGTTTAAAATAACCGAAACTAAAGTCAACTTAAAATATATACTTTGTTTTTTACTGGGTAGGTAATAAAATGAGCTATTAGACATTTTTTTTTTCTTACAGCCTAAGGAAATTCTAATTATATATTAAAACATACATTAGGTTTCTTATAATATGATTTTATTTAAATAAGCATGAATTACGAAATAATCAGAATCACTTCATTGTTATGGTTTTGGAGCAAGTGGTAATCTTTTTAATTATTGCTATTTGCTCTTCAATCTTATTAAAATATAGAAATTAAAAAGATATTTTCAGTCAAACATCAAATCATCAAAACAAACACAAAGAAAAAAGAGGATTTGAAAATAAAATATATACATTTTACACACACACAAAATAGTATACAGGAGGCAGTTTGTGCAGTTCTACTGTGGTGAACAACAGCTGTCACTTCACAGACCACACAATCCCTTTAGGGCCTTTCTAGTTGGAAACTAATGGGGTAGACATGAAAGCCCAGTAACCCTTCTGCATTCACTCTAAATGTTTAGTAAATTATTTTTTAATGATTTTCTCTCAACGTGATCAGTGTTCTGCTATTAGCAGAAAATGTTTCCCCCACTCAAAGAAGGTCAAACGTCTCAACGCCCCTCATTTTCCTATCACCGTGTTTGCAGCTTATCTAATAAAAGGAAACATCTTCCTATTACAACACTGGCACAGGTATACATGTATGACAAAATGAATGACATCATTTATCTAACTAATTACATACTTACATAAAATCTGCTGAAATTGACAGGTTCTGATGCTTTTAATGAGTCTTTAAATATGACTGCTATACAAGAGAAAGCCTAAAACGGTGTGTATCAACTTCAAATGGACAACAACAGGATGTGACTTTAGTTACACAACATGATTTGTAAAGCAGTAATATTTAACGTTACATCAGTGAAAATGGAAAAAAATGAAGATAATAGTTATGAATTATTTATGATGCATCTCTAAGATCTACATAACTAGTTCAGATGTACAGTGCATTAGGATAATGACCAGGAGACATAAGTGCGCTGCCATAGGCTGCTATCCTGGAAACTAGATAAGCTCTAGCAGAAGACATTAATCATATAATAAAGTGCCTGAACATCCAACTTGTCACTACCAACATACCACAAAGAGTGGCTCAAATTGCCAGCACACGTCCCCCTAATACCATAAACTTTACATACTTTCATTCCTAGTAGCAAAACTGTGTGTAATTGTTAACATACAGAGAAACAGCTTGTACATATACAGGACTAGTCCACAAAAAAAACACCCATAAGCTTGTTAGATCAAAGAGTATATTAGGGATCTTTGTATTCATTTATGTTGCCAAGTAACTGTAATGGGATATTGCACAGATATAGTTCATTTGTACATTCTGATTAAGCTTTTATATGCTGTCTCACAAAGATTTAAAACTCTGAGATGCCAGTTTCCACAGCTAGCTTTACCCATGCTCCCATGAACACACAAGATTGCAGTACTTAGAGTGGCTATTGTATTTGTTCAAACTCACTAGCATTCCCTTTTCTCACTTTTTTTTTTTTTGTTTTAACTCAGACAGTTAAACAAAGAAGACCAGCCACCCTGCCAATAATTGAAGTGCAATTGATGGGAGTAGCCAGGCTTATCTGGTTCTAGTCAGACAGCATAAACAAACCAACACATTTCCCTGCCCCCAACCTCTTTGTTATTTTAAGAGAGACACGGAAAGCTAGAAGTAGTGTCCTCAATCTATTACCCCCACCTCCCTCCCCCTTGTGCAAAGAGGCAGCAATACCACAACAGTGACACAATCTTTAGTCAAACATTCATTTCCTGTGCCTCAGCATCTTATTCTGAACTTCTTTGTCCACAGCAGTTGGCTACCAACTAGGCTTTAATCTCTAAACAAATGATTTGCTCTACAATTAAACTATTCATTTCTTTTTATTTTCCACTCTTCTTGGAGGTGGCTGGCAGCTCTCCAATCTGAAGGCTCATACTACTGATGGTTAAAAGGCAATAAGCTCATTTAGAGTTTATAAAACTGTAAGCCGTCAACAAAGACATTTAATGCTTCTCAGAAGCACTGTGGCTTTTGCCTGCAGAATTAATAGTGTAAAAAAAAAAACTACTTGTTCTGTCAAAGTGCTTGGAGTCAGTCTGTCAATTACGCCAGATAGCAAAACCAACAATTGACTTAATCTGTAAAACAACTTTTCTGTGATTATTTAGAAGTAGTGAGCTATGATACCTTAGAAGTGAGGGTGTCAGCAAGGAAGCAGGATCGTTTTGAATAGCAAATACATTTTCATATGCAAAAAAAGAGAGACACAGAGAAGGCAAACAAAGAAATGATTAATGCCATGTATTACTGTTTGCACCTGTTTAACCATATTGAGGAAGAGATTTTTCAAATATTCTGCCTGTAACTGCCAGGAAGGCGGAAACGTGGATGAAAAGTTAACTAATTGGAATCTTAAGTGCACACAAATTGTTGACATTCTTTTAATTGCAAGGCCACTTCTTAGGGTAGATCCATATGGACGTTAATTAAGTGTTATGAAAATAATAAGGAGCATAAAACATACACCCAAATGTAAGGAAACAACAAAAATGATGTGTTTAGATTTACTCAGGCTTTTGTTTATTATTATTTATTTATTTGAAGCTTTTTCTTTCTTGCACCCTAGATGCCTGTAAAGCCTTATGGATAACATTTACTACCCACCTAAATTTTACAGTACATCCTTAGGCAAGTGTATCTTAAAAGAAGCTAACACTTAACACTGATAACCTTTGTTATCACTACATTTTATTTACTTAACAGGACATGAACCCTTCTGTGTGAGTAACTAGAGTAAACACACTGATGGGTCATTTACACAAGAGAACTCTTCTTATTTCCACAGACAATCTGCATAAGCAGCTGTTACAGGGATCAGTCTGGTCACCTGCAGCCCTCCTGTTATGTGGCCTGTTATTGCACTATTATTACTAAGGCTTTTACAGAACAGTACTGGTAATACAGGGCTCCTATGGGAGCCCTGTAGGACCAAATTTGTTACTGTGAATGGCTCCCGTAGGAGCCCTGTTTTACCTGTACTTCCGCATCATGTGACTGAACCAACAGTCAGAGAGGGAGAGACAGCGAGGGAGCACCACAGAGGAAGGGAGAAGACATCAACGTTAAGTAAGAGAAAATAAATAATAAAATGGGCAGATATAGATGGCTGGACATAATAATAGCAATGGTTAGAAGTGGATGGCTGGACATAATAATAAAGGTCAGATATGGATGGCTGGGCATAAAAATAAGGGGCAGATATGGATGGCTGGACAAATAATAAAGGGGCTGACATAATAAGGGCGGACATGGAGGCTGGACAAAAAATAAAGGGACTGATATATAATAAGGGTAGACATGGAGGCTGGATAAATAATAAAGGGGCAGACATTTGGAGGCTGGACAAATAATGAAATGAGCAGATATGGAGGCTGGACATATGGATGTCTGGAGAAATAATAAGGAACAGACATTTGAATGGCTGAATTAATAAAAGGGGCAAAAACTAGACCCACCCAGAAGGCATTGCAAGACACACCCACTTTCCCCAGACATGCCCACCAGACAGTACAAGACACAACCCCTCTACAATGCTACAAAATATTGTCTCTCTTTCAAATTCTCAAATGTTGGGACTTATGCATGTTCAAAATGCCTTAATAGAAATTAGCTGTATTATGTTCTAAATCATACTATATATATATACATATATGAGGAATATTGGGTGACTATTAAAAATAGCATTATTACCTATATGAAAGAGATATGAAATGAGACGAGTGGGGTGTCTGGTTCCTACAATCTGAAAGCCAAACAATCACATATTTTCATTAGGCACAGCCCAAATAAGCATTTAAACACACACTAATTATTCGACTGGGATGGTAGGGCACGTGGCTGACTACCAACGCCCACTTCCTGTTCAATCCATTTGTTTTTCTTCTTCCTCATGCTAACCCTTTTAGCTGAGCAGCACATTAGAAGTGATCAACACCTGAGCTTAAATTCACAACCCTTTGGTTGCTAGTCCAAGGGCTAGATTTATTAAATTGTGGAAAAAAAAGAAAAGTGGAGGTGTTGTCCATAGCAACCAATCAGATTCTAGCTCACAATCTGTTGTATGAGAGCTGGAATCTGATTGGTTGCTATGGGCAACATTTCCATTTAGCTTTTACCCCAATTTAGTAAATCTAGCACCAGATCTCTGCCATCTGTGCTATTTATTTGTAGAAAGGTTAAGACATTTCCATGCTAATACTATAATAAAAAGTCTATTTTGGTATGTAGCAATTCAAATTTACATGTAAAAAAAAGTAGCAACCCCCCTTACTTTACTGTCAGCAAATATATAAAGTGTTAAGTGAGCCAACTGCACTAATAGTGATATATTCGAATTTTTTAAGCCAATGGACTAATGATTCATTACCAGTCAAGCTTTGTGTATGTGTTTTATTTTTTTTTAAGGTTGTCAGTCAGATTAATCTTGCAAAAAAAAAAAAAAAATTACTCTGTGCCGCAAGTGCATAATTATCTAAAAAAGAGTTTGTCATCCATAGTTTAGGTGTTTTAGTTGTACTTAACACTTTGTGTGGTATTCAATTTACATAAATCTGGATACACCACCATCGAATACCGTCCTTAAAGTATAATAGCACCACAAGAAAACACGTACTGTGCTAATACTCCTTGCTATAGACCTAGGACCTGATGTATGCACTCATCCGATCTGGTCATTCTGCACAACCTCTACAATTTCACAAAAGTAAAGCCATTACCACTGGGCTTTTCATATTCTTTAGATTTTTCAAGTAACGGTTGCTCTCTAACTGGTTGTAACAGGAGATTTTAGGCTTTGGACAAACCTTTTAATACCTGGGGAGCTTAGCTTTAAAAATAAATAAAAATCCACTTGCCTGTAATCTTAAAGTATTTACCTCCAACCAGAAAAATACTCTAGTATTTATTAATGTGCCACCTGATTGTTGGTTGTCAGGAACTATAACAACCAAATATCAGTTTGTTACTACTCAGTCTTGTTTATACGAATTGTTAAAATGTTAAAGCGCTATGTAATCTGCTGGTGCAGATTCTCAGTGGCAGAGAAATCTTTTTAAAAACAACCAAGTGAAAATTTAAAAAATGTCTTTTTTCATTGAACAGCACCACTCATAGTATTAATAAATGAATATCATTTTTTAAAAATTAAAACAAGTTAAAGCAAAGCCTTCCCTTTTAAAATGGGAACACATTTTAGCAGGGCCCCTTTAAATGCATTAAAATAAATTTTATGTAATACTTAAAAAGATCATAAATTAAAGTGACACTCAACAACAGTTATCAGGTTACCTCCTCATAAAGGTCAGACATGATGCATACAATTGACTAAATCAATAAATCAAAATGACCCCGGTTTCAAGCAGGCAAGAATGCTGCAGATTCAAGCATACTGCACAAAGATTTATTTACTTGAATTATGAATTGATTACACAGTTTAATAACATTACTGATAAAGGCTTTGTCAGTACAAAAGCCTTTTAATGCTTGTCAACATCAGGGATGAAAAACATGTTATTCATTTAAACAGCAGCTTATGATTTTCAAAGAAAATAAAGTTGAATGATCTCAGCTAAATAAATGAAAATTCTAAAAATATATATATTTTTTCATTGCTGGTGTGTCTGCAAGTAACAATCTGCAGTTAGAATGTGGAAATTTCAGTCACATTTTGCAACTAATTGGAAGCAGATTAGGATTCTGCCTCAGGGGAATGTTGTCAAACTAGGAACTGGAGCAAATGAAGAAAGAGGTGAAAGTATTGTGAAGAGCTGACAGATTTACAGTGCTCAAGGCAATAAACGGGTACTAGATGAAAATGAATATGCTTTACTGTAATGCATGCAGTTCTGTCAGTCACATCTAAGCAATAAGAGCATACAACTAGGAAACAATGACTTTTAACTTATTTAAAAAAAAAAAAGGAAGGACAAAGCCATAGAAGACTCTGACCTGTATGTTAAGAAAATCCATTTTAATGTAAACCTGTTCTAATGTAAGATAAACCAGGGAAACAAAAAAAAAAGCAGTTTCAAAATAATAAAGTTAGGGTTATAAAAAAAGCTCTACATAGTGTGAGTTAGGGGGAACACAACAAAAGGGAAAACACTATTATAAAAATGCACAGAAATATCCACAAAAAATGTATAGCCAAAGATAAAAAATGGGGTCTCTACATTAAATAAATACAAAAGAAATAAAGTGGAATGTGATTGGATTGAACCAATAAAAGTAAGTTTCATTGGATCAGTTGTATGTTGCTTTACAATTGTATACTGTGTTCTGGGAAAATATCTGTGTTCTGGCCAAGCTTAGTATGTAAATATCTAATTTACCAACATAAACATTACTGGTTATTATTTTAGCTTTGTTTTTCCACACCAAACTATAGACTGTTCTGAACCATCCGACTACCACTGATTAAGCATATGATGGTGCTTGGTCAGAGCTTTATGATGTGAGGTATGTAGTGACTTTGTGCACTGCTCTTGCCCAAAATCATGCACAAAGTTATGTCATCTAAACCAGCCTCATATTTCATGATATATACAGCTTTAAAAGCTCATAGTAAAGATCACACCTATAGGCTTGTGTCAGAATATCTACCCAAAAAAACTTATTAAACTTTAGCAAACTAATATTTAATGGACAAAAGCTTGTAGGCAGAGAGCACAGTGGTGGACATACAATTAGGCCAGTACCTAGGGGTAGCACTCATTAGGGGGGAGGGGAAGCCACATCTGGTGACTGATCACTTGTACTGGGCCTGGAGCTTCAGAGGCACCATAACACCTGTCCACATTTCTTGGTGACAGAGGTTCCCTGACAGAGCCCAGAGTCCAAACTCTCATATCCATCATGGAGTCTCTGTGATCCATTTCCCACAACAGCAGTGAGCGCAATGTCAGGATGAGGTTGGCAATATTAATGCTGTGTGTGTAGGCCATTCTGTTCCCTAAAATCCATCCCTGGATTTAGAAATAAGCAGAGGGCCTGTACAGCACAGTCTTGCAGTACACTTTCATATAACATTTAAAAGTCCTTCATGGGTTGTAATCGTAATCCTTTGAAAAGCAGCAACATTTTAAGTGTTGGTTTTATTTACATCAGAGATAGAGCTGGCACGAAAACGAATCCCAGGCAGAACACACAACAAGAAAAGTGCTCCTACACTGCAGTTCTAAGCCTATAATAGAGACCAGATTTGATAGCATTATCCATGTAGTGTGGTGAACCACACACACAAACAGCTCTGTATGACGAATGAGAAATGAAAGACCAAACCCTTCCAATTCAAACATCATTATTGCATTTTAACATGAGCCTTCCAAAATGACCAAGCCAAAGAGGTAAGAGGAAATCCAAAAATAATTCATTTGGTCTGGCTGTATATTTTGAAAAACGAAACTACAGGTTGCTAAATAGAAACCTGCACTTAGTTAACCCTTTGAAAGGTTTACTTCATGCTCGATATATATGTCCTCACAGGGGACAAGAGGTCATGGCTGTTAGTCACTGCTAAGATGATCTCATAACGCACTTCCACGGCTATAGTGTGAAACGGAAAATGTCATGATATTTACAGAACAGGTTTTACAGAGCAAACCTAATATTTTAATAAGTGCCTATCCCTTTTTGTTCATATCAGTATTAGATCTGTATTCTAACTTTAGGCTTGAAGAGAAAGTGGCTTCAAAGGTTTTCTTTTTCAAATGAATTGCTTTTAGGAATCTATTTGATGGTTCAAAGGACATTTTTCAGAAAGAGACCTGCGGATCATTATGAAAGGTTTAAGTGTTCTGAAACCATACATCACATCATGTATGATATGCATTTTAAATAATTATTGCATTTAATATAACTTCGGCTTCAGTAAAGGTTATTTTTCAGTTACTGTTTATATATTAAAATGAATTGACTTTTTGCTAAAAAAAAAAAAAAAAAAAAAAAAAAAAAAAAAAAAGGGTTTTGTATATTGAGTCAACTTAATTGACAAGCTTTACAAGAATGGAAGCATTCATTCATTGTTGGTCCTACAATTGATCTACATCTGGCTTTTGTGGCTATATATTTTGTGATCAGACGACCACATAGGGAGAACACTCCTTGATCAATAAAGCTCACTGATGTCAATCAGAACAAATGTACAAAAGTCAGACAATGATTGTTGTTGTAGGGTCTGCACTAATTAGGACACAGAAATAGGACACAATTCATTTGCTCACACTGAGGAGGCTGCTCATCTATGAACACTTGGGAGTGTTCACATATATTTTCTTATCAACATTTAATTCTAAACAGTAATCTATGAAATGGACATTATAAATGTAGAGTATCTGCATACTCATAGCACGATTGATTTTGCAAAGAAAAATATGTTCAGGGGGTCTCAACTGGAGGATGAATAGTGCTAGGTCTATAGGTAACAAAAGCAGAATTTAAACACACACACACGTGTGTGTGTGTGTGTGTGTGTGTGTGTGTGTGTGTGTGTGTGTGTGTATGTATGTATG
>WWET01001663.1:305423-322864 GCA_011038615.1 Limnodynastes dumerilii
ATATATATATACACACACTGATTAATCTGACAGACATGTCCCCAATTCATTTTATGCCTCACTTTAGTGCCCCAGTTTTTTATTCCCCACTGTAGTTCTAGAACAAAAAATAAGTCCTGCATGCACCATTAAATGACCTGACTGGGTTGTGCTGTAATTAGCCCAATTTAAAGTGTAATTGATTTAAAATACATTATAGGGGTGCTACAAAGCTGTGACTTACACAATAAATGTACATTATACACAATATACAAATGCTGGTGAAAATTTAGTCATCATGACCATATTTATACAGGATTAGGAATATATAAGTGTTACAGGGCCGTATTCAGAGATCCGTTTTTTATGTACGCAATTATACGCACGGCCGGAGCAAGGAAACACCCACCAACAACCCCGACACTCCCCTCTCTCGGACGTGCTGATGGGGACTCTGATATTTCCGTGTGTATTTACGGGCGTATATGTGCTCTGTCCGTGCGATTCTTTATAACCGCGCCTCCATGTGTTCATTTAAATGCCTCCCCCCACCCACTTTTATGTAAATTCTCAAGTACGGATTTCTACGCCGCCCATCCACATGTATGAACCCAAGTGCGATTCACGTGCCCGTTCCTAAAGCACTCACGAGCGTATATTCAAAGTAACTTACGTAAATAAAGTTACTACACATGCGCAGTTTATCCGATCCTAAAAATATGCACGCAACTCCCCGAGAAAACGGTTCTCTGAATACGGCCCACATTCTGCAATTATTAAAACTTTAAATTCCCTAATATATGTCACCTGAATCGACATGTACATTTATTAAAATATAAAAACACTTGGCACATTGTTGTTTCATATATATTCTGCCTTTGAAGGGGGTTTTAACATTTAGTAACTGTTTTGCATTCTGAGGATTTGACACTGTCTTGTAAACATGTGCAAGTTGTTGTTTGAATGGATATTGCAGTAATTAAGTCATTAACCTTCCATGAAACTGCAATTAATAAAAGTTTTGAGCACATATAACACAAATATAGATAAAAATAATGTTACGCATGTAATGTTAATAATGCTAATGATAATGTTAATTGTGCACCTACCCAGAGCCACAGTCCTCAACTTGGGCTGTGGGTTGCCGCTGCAAACGCACTTTTTTCGAAAGGGCCATTTTCTCCCAGCCAGTTGTGAACTGGCTGGGAAATCGATTGCTTCTGCCTTGCAGAGGAGAAGCAATCGATCCACGGAAGAAAGAAGATGGAACAGAAAATGGTGAGTAACCCCAACCCTAATCCTTACCCTAACCCTTAGGATACCCTCAGTGGGTAAGAGATTACCTGTTGCCTGACTCTCCCTTTCCCACAGCCTGACCCTAAGACTCCCCTACCCACAGCCTGACCCTAAGAGTTCCCTAGTGTAACTGCCTCTACCCGGGTCTAATGAACTAGGACAAAAGCAGAGGTTTTCCCGGGTCTGACATGGGTAGCCATCAGTGTGGAAGGTGCGACCCAGGTTTTTTTTTCTAACCCTGGGTGTCACAGAAAAAAACAGATTGAGGGGATTAGGGAATGTTCCTCATTTCATGATTCACACTTATTGCCAGGGCAGAAAAAAACCCTGCATATTGCCCAGTGTGAATGGGCCTGACCCAGGAATTTCCCGGGTCCAAGCTGCAGTTTGGGTGAAGGGTGAAGAGCTGGGACACTGCAATAAGCACGGCAATGGCCTGGGTTCAAAAACTGGGGCGGCAATGTGAAAGTGGTATTAGAAAGTTTAAAAAAAAACTGTGTTGGAGATGAAAATTCTATCACATTTTCAGTTCTATGATCCAGTCCAGACAGACAGGGCCAATGTTCAGAAAACTCTATTGGTCCTCTCCTTCGATGCCTATTCAGCAGTAAGTTCAGTCCAGGGTTAGGCAGAAATGGACATCATGTTATACACAATTAGTGAGACAATGTAACAGCGCTATCCAAAACAAGCAGTGTCAGCTTTCAACCCCCTTATACAGTAACACTCGTAAACAATGTCTCCTTCCAAGTAACAGAAATATTTGTTGCACACAGGGTGAAAGCGCCACGGCAATGAAAGGGTTAACTAGTGCTAGGAACAGTCTCTAGTCCTGTAACGTTCCTTCCAGTTAAACGGTCCTAGTTTCAAATCACTCAAAGCAACACCATCCTGATATAAAGTAATGAGTCATCTATAGTATAGAACGTGGTATGAAGGAAACCTTGAGGAATATCTCCGTTGTGGCTTAAGCAGCTCTTCCCAATGCGTCTCCCCTCCACGTGTGCGGTGTTTCTTTCTGTGTTGTTTACAAACCCCGGTTCTCTGACTCTCTAATCCCTCTGCGTTCCAAGAGGGGGTAGGTGCTTGCCGGAAACCAAAAACACAGAGAGACCGCCAATGGTGCGGGTATCATTTATTGGTTGGACAATTAAAACAGAGATATACTCACAAATATAGTAGAAGACAGAATATTGTTTTCAATTGTGCTTATTTAAAAAGTGCAGCCGTGCAGTGCATGCAACTTCCGCCGACGCGTTTCAATCCAACAGGATCTTTCTCAGTACTTTTACCTGCCCCCTGCTTCTTTTCAACCTAAGATTTATCCAATCACTCCTAATCAATCCAACCAGTTTCAGCTATCATAATAGTTTTGGACTGCACAAGGTTTGCTTAATTTCATGTTTCATGTTTTTTATTTGAGATAACTTGCATTGAAAGACTCATTGCATACAAAAATTAAAGTACTTTAAAACATACTTTTTGAAAAACACATTACAATTCTGTCCTGTCATATGTAAATACCAATAACACAGAAATACATACATTTTCCATTTTAATTAAGGCCATCAGCATCGTTACCTATAACTGATGGCTATCTCAATACCTTTAAACAAGTATTGAACATCTTCACAGGACCTACTTCTCTTCTCTCCTCTACTCTAAACAAATGCTCTAAATGCCGGTTACAGAACTTCTCCTGTGCTGCACCCACTCTCTGAAATAACCTTCCTCAACCATTAAGAATATGCTCTACTCTCCAAACTTTCAAGCACTCCCTTAAAACTCATCGCTTCAGACTAGCTTATCAACTTGCACAACCTACTGCTTAATAGTCGTCAATCCCATTTACAACCACTTTGCTATCCGGTTTACTTTTCTGATAAATAATGAACACAACTTGAAATCTTTACTTCCATTCTAAAATTACGCTCAGCCCTGCTACTAACAATTCTGTGTGACTGGATCATACAGAGCAGTGAGAACTTTTACTTTACATGCTGGCTGGTCTGTTGTGTGTTATATAGCACTTTTCCTTATTTATCAATCCTTAATGTTGTATAGAGTGTAAGCTTGCAGGCAAGGCCCTCTTACCTACCCAGTCTGTCTGTTACCACCCAGTCTTGTTATAATAATTGTTAAAATTGTAAAGCGCTACATAATCAGCTGGCACTATATAAAAACCTATTAATAAATAAATGGGGAAGTGGTCCATATTATGCTAAATTAGGAATAGTTTTAAAAAATCTAAAACCAATAAATAACGTAATTACAAGTGCCATAGACTATAAAGCATTGAGAGAGAGAGAGAGAGAGACTTTAGCTTTTTAGAGTTTTGGTCATGTGACTGGTAATACATATTACTATATAGACAAGACAATAATTATTATCTTATGATAACCAATATTGCAAAAAAAAAAAAAAAAAAAGATCCTATTGATTTTAGGATGATCATTTTCATGCATTGTGGTCATTTTCTAGACACCTTATTTGTAACACAGGCCATTGCCTGCAATATCACAAGTTTTAGTGACAGCATTAAGCAGTAAAGATAACCGCCTTGGGACTAATAAGTCCTGCTGTGACCACACTCAATATCTTTCCTGCTGCTCAAGACAGGAGGACTGCTGACTGCAAATAGCCCTTAGAAACCCGTTAAGTGTATTTGTGGAATGACACCAAGTGTGTTGGTCTCCACTAATCTTTTTGTCTAATTGAATTTTGTGTAAAGGTTCACACTTTCAGATATTCATCAGGAAAAACGGTTTGTGCATGAAAATATGTATTGTTATTCACAGCTTTATTATGTAAATACATACGTTGGAAATAAATCACACTTTTTATTATCAGACACTTTTGGAAAAACTGTCGGCATTCTGCAAAATGTTATATAAAAAGGTTTCTTATAGTAACACATGAATGGAACATGAAAGCTTGACATATTTTCTTATTTGCCTACATCAAGAGCACATTGAAATGTACCATATTACCGAAAATGGTTTCCACTGGCAACCAAAGAGTTTAACTAAAATAGCATATCTAATTAGACATGTTATTCACATTTATTATAGTAGATATTTTATGTTAATGCTAAACAGAAAGCAGAGTTTCATGTTATTTTCTTTCTCTTTTTTTCCTGTACAGTGAAAAGTAAATTAGATGTTTTTAATTAAAACCCATATATTGATTCACTAATATGACCTCTTCCGAAAGCTCAAACATGGCAAACACAGTAGGCATTGCTTAGAATTTTTGGCCCTAGGGAATACACCCTTTGTAATGCAGAAGTGAGAGCAAAGTCACTGGTTAAAGGTCAGCTAAGGAACATAGCAAAGTCAGACAGGACAGGTCACACCAACAGGAGAAAAGGGATTAGATCTGCTAAGGATATAGATGAATAACAATCTTAAGGTCAAAGCAGGGAGTAATGGACAGGGTCAATGCATCATGTATGGTGCAATTTAACAGTCATATACAAACTTGTATAAAATACTGCAAAATAGATAATATTACAATCATTTGTTCATTTATTATCATTTAAGTTTGTTTGTATGTAATATATATATGAATCAGCGCTCAATAAAGACACAAAAGACTATGTTGATAGGTTATAATGTGGTATCAAAAGACTTCAACAGGACCAAAACTACAAAAAGACCCAAGAAAATGACAAGAAAACTGATAAATATAGAACATGTACAAACATAGTTAGCAGCATAGTCTTGAAGCAGTATATTATAATCCAATTCAGACGGCAATCCCAGAATTGTAAAGTACATAATTTAATAAATGTAGCAGTCCAGAGATTATGATTCAGTAAATCTTGTAGACCGTTGACATCTGAAGTCCACTAAGGGTATCTTGCCCATAGCCCGACAGCTATTGTATTTTTATGACCCCTGAGGATGGTGCTTATGGAGGGCACCGAAACTCTGGGCTGCTAAATTTATTGAATTATGCTCTTTACAATTCTGGGATTGCCGTTTGAATTGGATTATAATACAATGCTTCAAGGAAGCAGCTTTCAGTCTAATACTACAGTTTCTCTGTTTAAATTCATAGGTCAGCACACCTTCTAACTGCCCTGATTTAGAGTGACTGTCCCACTGCCCTGCCCAATTCCAGCTTGTCCTGACAAGTAGTAGCCTGGATGCAGATTTTTTTTATTACTATTCTTATTTTGTCCCATGTGGGTGTGCCAAAATGGGTGGAGTTTATTAGGAAATGGGTGTAATGCAGGGCTGTTTTATCATTGGGCACAATGAGCAGATGCCCAGGGACCCAGGAGACTAGGGGCCCTTGAGCACTGGATGGGAGCTGGGTAATCCCCATAAGGAAGGGGCAGATGACAGACTAGATCCACAAGTAGGAGGTAGAAGGGTGACGGGAGACACAAAGAAGGGGTTGGAAGACACAAAAGGAGGGGGAAATTGGATGGCTGTAGAGAGGCATATAAAGGGGCAGCAATGTGATGAATTAACATTTATATGTTGCAATTTTTGTGTTTTTTTAAAGTTTAGAATCTTCTAATGTTTGGTTATATTTTTATTTTTGTGAATGGGTTGATATGGGCCCCTCCGTGCAATGCTTTGCTCAGGGCCCACAATGCTGGTAACACGGCCCTGGTGGAATGTACTTGCCAGTGTTAATTTTTATGACAATACTAAGGTCTACAGTATTATTATACTGACCATAGTGTTGAGATTTTGAAACAGTCCGACAAACACTAACACTACCCTTACCATAACCTCCCCTAACCGCTGCCTAACCTTAACCCTCCCCCTCACTGAAGCCTAACCTTAACCCTCTCTTTCATCACAGCCTAACCTTAACCCTTAACCCTTCCCTCACTGCAGCCTAACCGTAACCATACCTTTACTGCAGCCTAACCCTAACCATTTCCTCACCGTAATTTAACCCTAACTGTCTTCTAACATTATCCTAACCTTAAGATTAACATTAATAATAATAATACTGCCCATATTGTGTTGAGTCCAGAAGTTTTGAGCAGGCATTGTCATCAGATGCCGAATTGTCAAGCAGGCATCACAACTGATCCAGAAAGTGTCAGGGCATCCTTCTAGGGACTGTATAATATTCAACCATATGCCATAATTGACAACATGTACACATTAGGTGTCTACACATTATTATTTATTTACAGGTTATTATATAGCGCTATCAGATTACGTAGCGCTTTACAGAGAATATTTCACATTCACATCAGTCCCTGCCCCATTGGAGCTACATACTTACACACAAGAGTTAATTTATTCAGCAGTCAATTAACCTACCAGCATGTTTTTGGCATGTGGAAGGAAACCGAAGCAAACCCACGCAGACACGGGGAGAACATACAAACTCCACACAAAAAGACTAGTCCGGGAATCAAACTCATGACCTCAGTGCTGTGAGACACAAGTGCTACTCACTGAGTCATTTATATGTCATTCTGAGCCTGTTCCTCTCTTCCTTGATTCCTCCTGTCTTTTCTGCATGATTTTGATGTAGTGGGAGTCAGTCCATGAGCAGATCTTCATTGACAAAATACCTATATATTACAAATGGCAGACAAAAGAATATCAAACATTTTGAGTATGTAGTTTTACATTTTACAGCACTCCATTCCATTCTACTGTGATGGCCGATCCCCATACCTTATAGTTATTGTGATTGATCCAGACAAAGCAGTCATAAAATCCTCACTGAACTATTTACTAATTGCACCTTAAAAGATTATAAAATGTATGTCCTAACAGAAGAAGATTGGTTGCACTATCATTTTGATTGATTAACATAATTAAGCCTAGATTGCAGAAAAATATTTACTACAATATCAATGTAATGCTATATCTATCCATAAATCTATAGGTAACTTTAGTGAGACAAGTTCAAGAGCAGTCACTACATAAAAGATTTTCAGATACAAGAGGCTTACATATAGCTGGTATAGCAGTCACTTCAGATCCAGCCTCCAGAGTTTGATTGCAGCACTTATTGTCATTGGATACAACACTTTAATAAGAACAAGAGATAGATACTTATGTGTTTCTGTCTGTAACTAGGCGACTTTTCTGTAGGGCATGTTTTGGGTACTTTACAGCTAGGTCATTAAAGATCTCTAGTGGGTGTGGAATGAATGGGAATCTTCTAAACAAAAGAACTAAAGTTACTGAGAAAAGTGGAATAGACATGCAAAATTTCACCACTAAGGTGATGGCATGAAAGAAGCAAGAATTTGTAAGTCAATTGATATGTTTTCTTTATTTAAAACATCATTCGTAATATGGAGTTTTCTAAAAAGTGATCATGTTGTTTGGCAATGCATTCTTCTGTTCAGAGCAACGTTAAGTGAAATACTACACAGTAATAAACCTAACATTGGATAAATCTGATCGGACTGCATTCATTTGTTACAAATTGCCTTTTTGGTCCATTTTTATTTCCTTTTTATATCCTCTAGACAGGCTTCACACTATACCATAATCTGGGCAATAATTGTGTAGTGTAGTATTGGGTAGTATATGGCATAGACTAATGCCATACTCTCCTATAATTTTATTATTCATAGTTCCTAAACGATCCAAATGCCACTGGATTAAACCAATTAGGATCAATTCAGGACAGTGAGGAAAAAAGAGATTCCATGGTGAAAACTTGGGCTCCCATTATACTTAGCATCAAGTAGGTCCTTATTGATAGTGACAAAGCGAGTTGCCATGTAAGTTGCCGAGTATGCTAGTTGCTGAGTATGCCATTGTTGATAATCATTTGCTGAGGCCCAGAATCCTACTCAAAACAGCTGCAAAACAGAATTAGAGCACTGATTCCATGGGCTACCTTGTTTGTGTGGGTTTAATGCAGGTGGTCCACAATCCCACTACACTAGAGGTTCAGAAAACTTGGAAATCTTCAGAATACAGTTGAATAAAGTGTCCTGTTGATGATTCCTGTAGTTTGATTACTGTGGATAGTCTTTCTCACTCTAAAGCCAGGTAAAAACAATACAGTTGTATGGCCAGTCAACCATAATTTAGTGATTGCTCTGATAATTGTATAGTGTGGATGCTGGACTGATTTGTCAGAACACAAACAAAACCATCCAGTAAAGCTGGCCATACACTAGAGCGATTATCGGCCCAATCACCCAATTTTTGGGTGATCGGGTAAATAATCGCTGTAGTTAGTGGCCAGGATCAATTTTTCAAACACCAAATTAACACACCAGAAACACTCTGGTATGATTATTTGGTCTTTTCACATGTTTGATTTATTTTTTTAAGGGAGCCAATCAGCTATCTGAAAGGCTCCCTATTCTTCGAAGGTGCTGCTGCAGATCTATGTATTATGCTGCTCTGACAGATTTGAAGCCTACTTTTAAAGCTGTCAGAGCAGCATAATACATAGATCTGTAGCAGCTGCCATTGCAGGGAGTAGTAGAGACAGGGATCAGCCGAAGCCGCACTTCACACAGCGCGGCTTTGGCTGTATACTTCAGGGCTGTCAGAGCAGTTAGTACATAGATATGCAGAAGCACCATAGCCCTGTCCCCCCCCTACTGCTAGGATTATCGGTCCCAGCAGAGGAGGTGTATGGTGCCGATAACGGGACATTTCACTAGCGGGAAATCGCCCTGTTTATCGGCCCAACCCCTGCTGGGACTGATTATTGTCTAGTTTATGCCCAGCTTAACTTTCCTTCTGATTATCTCTGATCTTCCAACTCTGGATCTGGTCCTTTGTTATTAAGTTTGTTATTCCCGCAGAACCGTAAAACACTTGTACTATGACGATTGCACGTCACTATTGTTTTTGCAATATAATTAAATGTAATTTGTTCTCTAGGTGCTATAATAAACCTGAACAACAACATGTTATTGTCTTTTCATTGAACAAACCTTTTGTTTTTTTTCTAAACAAATCTGTAGATAACATGGAAATGGATACAAATGCATTAGAACAATAAACTTCATTTATGAATTAATGATATGCCTGGTTTGTCAGTGGTTGGTAGAAAAGCCACAGCGGGAAATTTATTTAAACATATCCGGGATATGTTTAAATAAATTGCCCGCTGTGGCTTTTCTACTATTGAATTGAGAAGTCTTCTGAGTGCCTCTTTATGTTGCTGTATTATTTGAATTTGTTGGAGTGCACCTGAAGCATTTGTTTTATATCAAGGAGTGCCAGTTTCCACAGAACTTTATATATATAGCTCCTCTGTTGAGGGCAATCAGAAGTGTCGTGTATTGTAAGTCTGAATACTTAACAATGCTTCAGGTACCAATGATATGTGCACATGGGCATAACGGAAAATAGTCCAGAGTCCAATCAGAATGATAGTAAGTGGAAATCGTAATAGAATCTGACCCAATGTATAGCAGACTGGTTTTATCAGAAAATTAGAGAGCTAATTCTTAGGATAAACATATGGGTTTATTAAGTAAAAAAGTTTTCACTAGGTTGGAGTTAACCTGACCTCAAGTTCATTAAAATCTCTGCTATGTGAGTATCAAACAATTGTTTCTTTGTTTCTGTGATTTAGGTCAAAAACTATAGACTAGCAATCATCGACTAGCAAACTGATTTATGTGAGAGACCAACCAAAATAAAGAGAAAAAATTCCAATAAACTAAAGTAGAAATTCTTGTGCTAAAACAGTTTATGCAATCATGGTTTATATGCAAATCCTGACACAAAAGTAGCTGGTGAATGAAGAGTTGAACATGTGGGAACAAAAGCTTTCATTCATGTGTTGTTGGAGTTTCGTCTGATCCCTGCATTAGGCCCTTTAGACACCTCATAATTAACAATTTCACAGAACCTTCATAGGTTTGCAAAGCAGGTTAAATGGTTCTTACAATTAAGCTCTATTGTGATTGTGGGAATACTACACACTGACTAGATTTGTATTCATCATGGGCTTTTTCCATTGGTATATTATCATGTCTTTGTATACAGCTTAACACAGATCTTTAGGCAGACAAGTTTAGTTAGACATATTGATATGTAGTTTTCAATAGAAATATTTTATTTGAAAAAAATAATAATCATCAAACACATCTGTATCTATATTTTGTATTTGTTTTTTATTACATTTTTTATTTTATTTATAATTGAATTGGGCTATATTCTCAGACTGTTTTGAGAATGTATGGTTAGGAAAGAAATAGAAGATTATGATTAGTTGGCTGGATGAGGATCCAAAGATTTGTATAAATATTTGTGTGATTAGCCTGTCTTAACATTTTAGGATATGTACAAAATGTTTCAGATTTTTTGTAGATTAAGCATATAATCACTCATACATTCATAGTAACACAGTGTTTCCCTTTCACCGCTGATGATCTGGTTTGTGTATTTTTAAAATAAATACTACATGTTGGTTTATATGAGTTTATAAGTTTATATGAATATAATACAATCCAGATTGCCTGTGTCCTTTTTCCACATTTTAAGACGCACCATCTAAATACTGTTTTTATGTTTTTAATTTCTTTATTTATTACAGTCTTATTTATCAACTTTCATATAGTGCCAGCATATTGCATAGAAGTTTTTAATTTTAAGCACTCATTATAAAACAATACCAAACAGACTGAGTGGGTAAGAGGGCACTGTAGGATGTTTGATACATAAGAGGAAGTGCTGGTGGTACTTGGACCACTGTCAGGTAGTACTCAGGGCATCTGGGCAAGGTTGTAAGGAGGCACAATACCAAATTAATAAAATATCTTGAGGGCTAAATGGCATATGTAGAAAATGCATCACTAAATGCATCATTAAAATCAATGGGAAAATATGTAAACAACAACAACAAAAACCCTGAGAAAATATAATTCGTATGTATGTATCTACAACATTATATGCAAAGTGATACTTGACATGATTCCATAGTGGGCAACTGGTACTCCATCAAAAAATGATGAGAACCACTGTTATATATCATACAATGGAGAAGCCAAATTTATTGTTAAGTGTTCAATTACAAAGCATTGTTAGCAGAAGGAATGAGGGTAATTTTACTATAGAAATAGAAATGGTATACATTTGTGTAAATCATTTAATAGATGTAAAAACTGGAACACAAAGTAATTGCTAATAGGGTAGATGTAAGTTAAGAAGGAGTTAAGTTTTAAGGGAGGACATAAAAAAAAAAGTCCAATACAGCTTTCACTTCCCCCCGACAAGCTAAAATATTCATGTATTTATTAAAATATTTTGTACAATCCCTGTCATGTTTTTTTTTCCTGTTGTACATATTATTTGTATATAAATAGTTTCACATTGCGGGCTGTGTGTATCAGCATGTTTTGTGTTATGTAAGAATTGCTCATTGTTAAAGTACCAGATACAAAAAATGTCAATAAATCCATGAATTAGCATACTTATGTATTGACAGATGTTATATTGCTTTACAGAAATCCTAGACTATTAATGGTGTGGAGATCCTGGTACACATCATCATGCATGCTGCCTACCCATTGTGGCAATGGCTGATGAAGGCCTTCACCCAGCACCATCACCTTTCTGAGGAACAAATTTGCTTCACCTATACTCTCAGCTTTGCTCGGATGGTTGTTGAAAATGCCTTTGTTAATTTGAAAGGATGTTGGTGGCGTTTATTGAAGAGAAGTGAAATTGGGGTAGATCCAGAAGAATGGCCGACAGTCTGGGAACATCTGTGCATGCACGCGGCTGCTGTTCCTTGTTCATAAGTACTAACAGACGTAAGTTAGACGTTAGTACTTATGATGAAGAGGCAGACCTATCATTAACGTTGGCTCTATCCCCACAATAAAGGTGGGATAGCCATTTAAATGAGGGGTCGGGGAGAGGGAAGCCCCATAACGACCAGGTCTGTGGCCTTACAGCTGCAGACCTAGTCGCAATAGTTAGGGTAGGAACCTGGACACGTAAGTGTCCAGATTTCCTACCGACAACGGGGAGTGCAGGGGGCATGCACTTCCCACTATGAGAGCGTAACAACGGACCCCGGTTCTGGATCTGCCCAATTGATACTAAGCTTGTGCTTCATGTAGTTGCTGCTTGCTCTATTTTGCATAACATTTGTGAAATACAAAAAGAGCAGTTTCTACCTGAGCGGAAAATACTGGAGTCTGAACCACAGGAGCCATCTGCATATTCAGCCACAAGTGAGAGTCACCAAACACCTGTGGGAAGTTATTTGCACCATCTTCACTGCCAACCTCTCATCATTGACACAGTAAATCTGACAAAGGTTATTTTCAAAGATTTTTTTATAGTTGACATATTACCTGATATGCACCAGGATAAAATAAAATGTGTTTTTCACAAATGTCTGTACATTTTATCTTGCAAAAACACTATTGGCAGGTAAACAAATGTTACTGTGCTTTACAAAAATACAAATTAAACTTTGCTAACATGTATACAATAAATGCCTCATAAACAGGCAAACATTTTAAAATTAACATTACAGTATATAGTGTCAAACTACAACTGTTGGTAATGGGTGTACTCTGGGTTATGTGGAGCGGATGGGTACTCAGGATTAGGTACTCTGTGCGATGAGGAGGAAATTGTGAAGGATGGTGTGGGATTTGTGGGATTCCTGTATTACTATAACTAGGGTTACCCTAGGGTTACCCTTGCTACGCTAGGGTTACTATAGTAACCCTAGCGTAGTAACCATCGGAGGGAACTTTGTTCCATCCGAGCCCATTTCACAGGAAATGGGCTATGCTTGTAAGGCTGTAAAGTGTACAGTGTGGGAGAGGGCTCCCACACTGTAGCGGATCAGTGGTCATACGGACCGCTGATCTGCACGTCTGATTTAATGCAGGCTTATGGCAGTGTAAGCTGCCATTAAGCCCGCACGACAGAGGGGAGTGACAGGGGGTGTGCACTCCCCTCTGTCTCGTGTTATTACAGACCCCCGCACGCATGGAAAGTGTGCGGGAGTCTGAATCTGTTCCAAGAATATTAATTGAATTGCTAGTTTCCCTATAATCTTTAAAAGCTAGTTCACAAAAACAAATATTCAAAGTTTAATTCAACCTTACCCCATGCAGCAGAAGCAATTGTAGTCTTTCATTACCCAGGCCCGTCACACACATTGGAAGCTATTCAATTGCAGTGCTTGTAGGCATGGCAATTATGTGTCTATCCTAAGAATTGAATCCCCGCAATCTGTTACAACAGAAGACTGGCCTATTACAAACAACTGCTGTGTGGTAGGTATCGCCTTAATAGTAGGGATCCTTGAAATATATATGAACTGGTTTTTAAATAGAACCAACATATAAAATATTACTTTACAATTTAAAGCAAATATAAATTAAGATAAGGGCAATAACAGATTGGGAGGGTTTTACTCACAAGTTTACAAGGTGAAGGACAAGGGATTGATACATAAAAACTAATGTTCGATAAGAGTTCCTAATTTGCTTCTAAATAAAGAACTCAAATGATAAATTGAACAAAGAAATAAGCGGTCACAGGACACACAAATTTCACGTCTTTCTGCTTACATTTACCTATATTTGTGTTTTAACTGAGTGCTAACATTTTTATTTCATTGTGGCAAATGCAGAGTTTAGCAATTTTTATATACATTTTTTATGATCAATAAAAATTGATAAAAATAGTTTTTGAAGAATTTGTTTGATAAAATGTTTTTAATATTTTTTTTCTCACACATAAAAATGTTTTTTTTTTTGTTTTTGTTTTTTGTTTATGATCCGTTGAAATTTTAAATTTACATTAAAAAAGGCAAATAAATTGATCAGGTCTCTACATGACTTCACACAACTGGCTGCTGATTTAACAGGTCATACAATTCATTTTTTATATTACCAATTCATGCTTGTGAATCAAAAGAGCTAGCTATACATTGATACTACCAAGAAAGCTGACCTTTCAGGCATTTATAAGCCACACAATATCACAACCAATCTTGTGCATTTCTACCACTTTAAAATTGATTATATTATTATCTGTAAACTATAGCAGATGGCCATTATCTGTTAATGGCATGACATGTTGTCATCTTTATCCAAAGCCTGGCCCAATTTGTCAGTCAGCTGCATAATGTCCAACTATACAAGCGGTCACATTGAAATAGGAAAAGGATAATGTCATTTTACTTTACGTTATAGTGAAATGTACTCCTCAAACCAAATAAAGATATCATCAATGTGGCGTTCTGTATAATCACATATTTCATATGAGGTTTCAAATGAAAGTTCTTTTTTCAGTTTATAGGGTTCTTTTCTCTTAGTTCCTCCTGTCGTGTTCCGATTTAACCTAAGCTATCATAAAAATTCCTTTCTTGACTCTATCCTGTCAATCAAACTACTACTTGGACAAACACTGTCACATGTGTTTATTAATTAATGGCAGGAACCCTCAGGCCAGCTTTAAAATATCAGTGGGCCCACAGCAAAGATAACATTAAAGTGTCAAGTTCTCTCACAACAACAGTGCTACAAAGGAAATATATCATAACATTTCCAATTGTGTAACTTCACACTTGCAAAAAAATCATGGGAGAGTTTAATATATAGGGTTTTTCTGAGAATTGGGATTTTTAGGTGTTTAGAAGACCAATATAAATAAGTTGTCTGATTCTTCAATAAGATAATCTTCTCTTTGCAACAAATTATTTTTTTTGTAACACCAGGAGGTACCCAAGATTAATATACTGATGATGATCAAATGATGGACTGTCTGTTTATTCCCAGTTGGCTTGGGAAAAATGTTTCCCTCTTTGGTATAGTGTCCTTTGTTTATTCTGTTTTGTACCCTCTACATTATATATAATTTATCTCTTGCAGAAAAAAGAATGTGGTAACATCTACAGATGCCTTATTTCTAAAGCTGGCCATACACTAGAGCGAATATCTGCCCAATTATCGGGTGACCGGGCAAATAATCGCTGTAGTTAATGGCCAGATCAATTTTTGAAACACCAAATAAACGCACCAGAAACGCTCTGGTACGATTATTTGATCTTTCAACATGTTAGCAAGATCCCGATATTTTAAGGGAGCCAATCAGCAAGCTGAATGCTGCTGCTGTATTTCTATGTAAAAAGCTGCTCTGACAGCTGTGAAGGTATACTTTAAAGCTCTCAGAGCAGCATAGTACATAGATATACAACAACGGTTATTGCAAGGAGTAGTACAGACAAGGATCAGTCAAAACCGCACTGAGTGAAGCATGACTTCAGCTGATTCTTGTCTGTATTATTGCCTGCAATAGCTGCTGCTGTATATCTATGTATTATTCTGGCCTGACTGCTTTGATAGCTTCAAAGGTGTCAGAGCATCATAGTACTAGCCCTGCCCCCCCCCACCTTCTGATAGGATTATCAGTCCCAGCAGAGGAGGTGTATGGTGCCGATAATGGGACATTTCCCTAGCGGGATATCGTCCCGTTTATCGGCCCACCCCCTGCTGGGACCGATAATCGTTCTAGTGTATGCCCAGCTTAAAGCATTTAAACATCACTGCACCTAGGACAGAACATCTAAAACATCAGTATTGTTAATTTACTAGGTACCAATTTAGTTTTTTTTTTTAGATATACACAACATGTTCTAGATCACCATACAGAAATTAAGTGTCAAAGGCAATATAAAGGTGCAACTGCAGCTCTGAATTCTTATGCAAGTAGACAGGTTGCTTTTAGACACATTACAGTCAAGCATAATGCAGCTACATTCCCAGATATTTTCACATTCACCAGAGATACAATCACAAGTGTAGGTACTTAACTGTATAGTAGAAATAGGATGGAACGATGGAACGCAATTCTGGAGCAAATCCTATGTTGTCATTCTATTGCTGACAGTCATAAACATTATTACTTTTGGATATTGGTAATGCCTTTTTTTTTTTTTTTTTTTTTAACTATTTTTACTATTTTTCGCCAATAACTAAGCTCAGAGCTATGATAACTTATGAATGTAAGTCATAAGGCATATGTTTACATTAACTTTATAATATAAATCATTAAATTATATGGACCCGATTCAATTAAGGTAAAATTGTTTGCTGGCTTATTTTTAACTCTAGTTTTTGCCAAATAACGGGCGGTATTTTTTTTTTGCTATTCAATTATTTTGCAGCATTAAAAATACGCCTTTTTTTAACGATAGTGTTAATTTAAAATTTGCACCTATGAGAGGTGCGGATTTTTAACAATGCCCTGTCTTGTGCCCCGACAGGGCATGCTGAGGCTCGTAAAACTACCAGGGGCAGCTGCGCAGAAGACATACCCCCATCACATAAAAAAAAATTAATCCGGGGGTATCTTGTTCCCACTCCCTGTTACTTCCATTCTGTTTCTTTCTCTCCAGACTTTTTCCGCCTTTGTTGCCTCTTCCTTCTCCAGGTGTCGCCTCTGGGGGCTGCGACCTGCTAGGTGTCCTTTGGTTTCTGATCATTTCTAGTGTCTCCTGCTCATTATCCCTGCCTGTTGCTCCTTTTTATTTACCTCCTGTGTATGAGTGTGTGTGTGATTGATTGTAGTGCCTCCTGTGCGTGGTGTGTTCCACTGTGTTAGCTTCTCTGGTTGGTATGCTCAGTCCTATCACCTACCTCTGTGTGTATTCCATTTCACACTTACCTTCCCTCTTGTCCATATAGCTGGTTCTGCAGTTGTCTGCCTGCCTGTCTCAGCATATTGCTATTAAGTCCGTGACCTCCAGGAGTCCATAGCCCAGCCTATCCCCACCATCGGGGGCTCTAGGGAAGACCAGGCCCTAGTTAGACTCCGCACCCTGGTTGCAGGATTCGTAACAGCTTTAGAGCTTCTGATGACTGAAAAAAAGGCTTATATAATAATGTAATCAGGGCTCGAAGTGAGGAGTTTACGTGGGTATGCCATACTGTCACTTCATCCACTGATTTAATAGAAAAGCTATCACTTCTATTATTTCATAATTATTATACCACCTCTTAGACCACTGGATATAATCATAGTGATGCATGCTAAAGGGGAAGCACAGTGGCTCAGTGAGTAGCACTTGGGCCTCACAGTGTTGAGGTCATGAGTTTACATCCCAGACTAGGCCTTATCTTTGTGGAGTTTTTATATTCTCCCTGTGTCTGTGTGGGTTTCCTCCCACATGCCAAAAACATACCGGTAGATTAATTGGCTGCTGACTAAATTAACTCT
>WWET01001663.1:331898-343852 GCA_011038615.1 Limnodynastes dumerilii
TCTTTAATGATACACTTAAATGAATTTTAAGGCATATATGGGTTTCCATATAAGAAAATCTGTAATAACCATTTTATTATCATTAAATCTTATTAAAAAAAATAAAAGAAACAGCATTTCATCTGTAAACCATTTAATCCCCATTGTGATTGTGTAGTTGAAATGATTAATGTAGTGTCCATTTTTAAAGTGAAGTTAAGAGATTTCGCTCACATAGAATCATACTGTTTATTGTACCAAATGACCCAATTCCATATTAAGATTTCACACTGTGTTTATAGAAATAACAGTAGCTTGAATAAAATCTAATGTGCCTGAAGTGCAAAATAATTAGCTTCTCTGTGCTATACTTCTACATTATTTTATTTTTTTGTTAGAGTCCTTGACCGCCAGTTGACAAATTCAATACACTAAGAGGCAATGTACTAACACGATGCAATCTTACAAGAATGGCAACCTTGAAGCAGAAAGAAAGATGTCAATAGCAAGCTACTCATGTCAAATTTCCTTTGATAAATACAACAAATGAAAATAAAAGTCTAATATTCTACTATGTCTCAAAAACAGAAATATTATTTTTGTTGTATTATTAATGGCAGGCAACTTTAAGCCTTTTGAACAAAACATAACCAAACAACACTTTGTACAGTGGCTCAATAAATTTTCTCAAACCATAGTAACAAAGGGCAGTATTCAGTGATCCGTTTCCATGAAGGTACGCAATTATACGCATGGCCGGTGCAGGCCAAACCCCCTCTCACCCATGACACTATCTTGGTCGTGCTGTCGGTGACTTCTACCTCCATAGACCACTTGTAACTTTCCGCGAGCAGTTGCGTGCGTATGTGTCCTCCGTCCATGCGATTCTTTATAACCACGCCTCCATGCGTTCATTTAAATGCCCCCCCCACCCACTTTTATTTAAATTTTCCCATGCGTCGGAGATGCGTGCGTATGTCCCCAAGTGCGATTCACAAGTCTGTCCGTGAGGTACTTACGTGTGCATAATCTACGTAAAGTACATAAATAAAGTAAAATTTAGTAAAAATACGCACGCAACTGCACGTGAAAACAGATCTGTTGATTGCACGGGAGTCATATTTCATCTGTTGCAAACATTATTATAGTTGAGAGGTGATGTTTCCCAGACCAAGTTTAAATAACAGTGTAAAAGTGTTGCAAACATTATTATAGTTGAGAGGTGATGTTTCCCAGACCAAGTTTAAATAACAGTGTAAAAGTAAAGCTGGTCAGTATCTGTGTGCTAAGCAATTCAAAGATATATCCCTGCATGCAAAGAATACAATTAGCTTGACTGCCCCTGAAATCAACATGGTTTTGCCCAGGTGTAACCTTCCTCTCTTAACTTCATGCTCCTTCTTAAGTCTGGATACAGCCAATAATGTTTATGGTCTGGATTCACAGTTATGTAGTTTTCGTCTTACGTACGTTGTTTTAAGAATTGAGCTACTACGCATGCATAGTAGCTTATTTACACTATCTACGTATCATTTCTGTATGTAGATTGCTTAGGTGAGGGGTTTACTCACCTGTCAAGTTTACTTACCTGTCCCTTGGTCCGGCAATAACAGCGGTGGAGGTGCGACGGAGGGATATCGTCCTTTCCGAAGGTGAATGGGTGAAGTATGCCGAACGGCATACTCACCCATTCTGAAATTTTTTTTTGAAAATGGTAAGTATTCGAAAAAGGGACATCTGAAAAGGAACTTTCGGATGTCCCTTTTTCAGAAATCAGATTTTCTAGGCGGAGAATGCAACTGATTATGCCTCGCCCCATGTTCATCACTACTGCAATTCATAGTGTTCCTGGGGATGGGTGGAGCTTGATAACAAAAATCACGTCATCGAGTTCCAATCCCCAGTAACAATAGGAATTGCTGCAATAAGAGGCAGGGGCGGGAGATTTGCCTTCTCTTCCAGGATACCGGGAGAATCAGCAACCCTAATGTTACTGGAAGAAATAATGTCATCCAAAACTGCATGATCTTATTAAAGTTAAATAAATGATAATAATATTAGTCATTTTTACACTACTTGGTTACTGGCCTTAGGCTATTTTCAACATTTTGTTTTGAACAATAAGGGGTAAGCCTATTGTAAGACTTCAGGTGGATCCCTATTAACTTACACAGTGCCGTGTACAACAAAGATTCAAAATGATATTTTGATTAGAAAATACTGTCACATTTTACACAGGCAGAAATACAAGATATATTTTGTTAAGGTTTAATAAAGGAAAACATTGGTAGAACCAGAATAAGCAGTCACATAATAACTAGGCAAGATGGGAAATGCTTGCAGTTTATACTCTGTTCACATGCACTGTGTAATGAAATGAATTATGAATGTGCCACTTTAGTTTTCTGTCAAAGGTTACTTCTGCTAATGCATCTGCTTGAAGTCAGCTAAAGAGCACTGTATAAACACACCTTAATCACTAAACCAGTTTCCAGGGCTCCTCTGGTATTTATTGAATGTCACATTCTGGATACAGCACTTATCACTTCATGAATCACATAATTTCTTAACAATTAAAGAAAGCTTTTCTTTGTTAATATTTTTTTTACACCTATTGAATGTTGAGAGGTGTCTGTTTTTAATTGTCTGTGAGTATGACAGGAATATCTAAGGAACACTAAATATGCTTTATGTTTTCCCTGCTATTTTGTAATTGTCCTGCCTATACTGTGCTACAATTCTGAATGTTCATGTGCGGTACCCGAGTGGAAAGGGCTACAGGGATTGAAATAATAGTGGAGGATGTGGATTGCAGAGAGGTGTAGGCAATGTAAGAAGACTCTGAATAACTGCACACCATCATTGAGTAAAGTGACAGTTTTGTGAGGAGAAAGAGAGACATCGAAACAGACACTGAAGAGAGTGACATTGGTCAGAAGAGAAGAGACAGCAGAGCAGTTTCTGTTTCGATGTCTCTATTTCTCCTCACAAAACTGTCACTTTACTCAATCAGCCCTGTTGTTACTTTCTCTCCTGCCAACTGCTGTCACCAACTGACCTCCCAACAGTCACATTCACCTCAGAAAACTTTCCCCCCAGAAACGTCTAGGGCCAGATTCAATTAGCTTTGCAGCAGCGTATTTTGCGGTGCGAAGCTAATGGCGCAAATTTTTTTTGGGTGACTTTTATGCGCACCTCTATGGGTTGGCCTATTTTTCATACCGTATATGAAGGGAAAAAGCGCAGCGCGTACTTTTTCCCATCATCGCGGCTAATTGAATCTGGCCCCTGGAGACAGCTCCCCATTTCAAATCTCACCAGCTAAACGTTGCCTAGCAAAGTCCCACGCACTAACCTATCATCTATAGCCCTAAAAGTGCAGGGGTGCCACATATGTATCTAATTTTATGCTATTTATGACCATCAATATCCCCTCATCCTTTTAAAGACACCACAAAGAAAGGTCAATGTTGATCTAAGACAATTGTATAACACTGAAGCAAGCAGAATGAGCAAAGTTATCTATAGCCCATCACTGGAAAAAAAAACTTTACCTCCCACTTTGAGTAAAATTCAAACTAAAATACAGTTTAGTATATGAAAACCCTCATCCCTTCATATCCACTGGTCACTTTGGTGAGCCTTTGTGAATAAGGAGTTTAGACAGCAGCAGAGAGACAATTGCACAATCCTTAACACTTCACAACTCATTCTAAATGAACAGGGCCAGTGTTAGCATGTCTGGCGCCCCTCTGCAAAATATAGATTTTCACCCTCCTCTTTTATAAACATTATAATCACACTGCTGTTCCCGGGACAAGGAAACAGAGGAAACACTGACTCCTCCCTCTGATCAGGTGACTGGTCACATGGGCCTGACATCAGCAGAGGATCTAGCATCTACTTACAGCACAGGCTGGCCCTGCTGTATTGAGGACCACGCTGGCTCTCACAGTTGTCACAGATCTGGCTAATTGTCAGCTCTGAGAAGCAGGGGGATGAGCGGCGGCGCCTATCCAGCATGGCGCCTGGGTGCACAGCGTCTTCCCGCTGAGTGCATCGCACCAGCCCTGTAAATGAAACATCTGATATGACAGTTCAGCTTCTCTGAATTGCCTAAACTATATATTTGCAAGGGATTAAGGTGCAATCTCGCTAACGATAATATATTTGTTCCAATGCCGAAACATAATTTTTTATGCCCATTTTACCTCAGGGGAGGCTGTTTTTTATTTTTATTTTCTTTAATAATTAAATTAGAGCATACATCCAACACATGCCAGTTCTTGCAACCTACTGACCTTAACGGTAGATGACTTCTGAAAACCGGTCAAAATATTTGACCATGTTTTCGTCTCTTTAGTGCCTCTGCTCTGCAGTGATGGTTTTACAGCTCAGCCGCCTCAGAGACAGATGGAAGCCTGTACCCCTATGGATTCCCATCAGTCTTGATGCATATAATTTTATTAAGATGATTCGATTTGGCAGCTACTAAGGATAGATAAATGTGTATGAAGTTCAAGGGCCTGTGTCAAATTCATAAACATTTAATTAAAGGCATTGTGCACTTAGACAATTCTAGTTTAATATAACTTGTACACTAATGCAGCAACTAGATTACAAATCATATGTATTTTAGTTGTGCTATTAGTTTTTTTTATTTCATTTTTATTGCTATATTTTTAGGTGCTGATAGATTTTGTTCACTTAGAATATGCAAATCCTCTCCCTGATAGATTGAATTCACTATCTGTTCTGTTTAAGTATTTATAACTACTCTGCATATTCTATTTAACTGTCAAGAGTGACTTTTTTTTATGTTTTTCAATTCCTATTTTATTGTCACGATGGCTTTTACATATATATTAGATATTTCGATTTCTTAGCTATCCATTATTGTTGTTATTTCATTAGCTATTTTTTTTTCTCTTTTTCTTAATAGGATCTGTGGCAGCCCATTTCTGTCTGCAGAGAGGCTTAACAGAGTAATACTCTTTAGTCACATTTCTAGGCACATGCTTTTTAATAATCTCACATTGGGAATTGCTTGACTGATATGCCTCAAGCAGTAGCATTCAGTTGCTTAGCTGGGCTCTGTACAAAGGAAACAATACCTCAGTGATAGCTTTCTTTAACAACGTTAACATATTTTGTTACAGTGCTTTCTGTCTTTTAGCAAATGTCTAATTTCAGATCCGCCTCACATGCTTTCTTTGCAGGGTTTAAAGTACGTGATTAATCTTGACTTTACTTAATACTGTTAGGAATGTGGCAATGACCTCAGCTGAACACTGGCAAAGTGATTAATGTTACATGAACTGGGATAGTTTTTACCCAGGATCCTGAATAAACACAGACAAGCAGTATTCTGTTTCAAACCTTTGCTCAACTGAAAATGCACTATGGTTGCAAAAAGCAATGTTTCCAATGCAATAAACAATCTTGTAAGAAAGTTATTTTGTCTTGTTAAAGAAAATGCGTTTTTGATTTTTTTTTTTGTCTAAAGTCCCAGTGAGCAGAAAAGTGCTGGTGCAATAAACAGACAGCATAAGGCAAGTGTGGGAGCGTTACATATGCCCAGAATTACCAAGAAAACAAGTCTTTGTGATCAAACAATGAAGGCAAATACATGAGCTGATTTTTTTTTTCCCAGAGACATAAAATCCACTTTATTCAAATCCTGTGATTGCCTCTGGGCTGTTTTCATGTACTGTTTTCTTTTTATGTATAACAAATCATTATTTTACCATTAAAAAAATCGGCAAGTGAAATTAATTGGTAAATTGCAAAACAAAAAACAAGTAGAGTTTCTATAGCAACAATGTAATTGTTACTTACTGTTTAATTACCCACCTTACAATGTAGAGTTGTTTGCCACTATACACAAGACAGGATTAGTAGGGTTTAGAGATAAACCTACAGATACTTATCTGAGTCATTAAGCACACATATTTTAACTCAGAACTCAGCCAGGTCAAACAAAGGCTACAAGCAGGGATGCCAAGTTAGCTTTTAAAGCCAGTTATACATGAAATACTAAGATGGGCAAAAGATGCATACTGAAAACCAATTCAGGTTTGCTTTAGAGTAGATAAAAATGTAATTGTTGCCTCCCGCTGTGCACATAAATACAGTAATCAGGCTTTAACACAGTTGCTCTTCAGAAAAATATTAAATAAGGGGTGATTATGTATAGCTCAGGGCCAATCTATGGTAAACAATAAACAATTTTTACTGTACCAGTGTGTTAATCCATGATTTGATCACAACTGAGGTTCTATAGGAATAGACCAAGTTTCTAACAACACGGCATGTTCTTTGTATTTTATTTTATTAATGCATGCATCATACAACATTTTAATTATAAACTTGTCCCTGTAATATAAATTCCTTCTCTCGGCTATATATAGAGTCTGTACATCTTATATAGATTTAATTAGCCACAAGATGTTTATAATTTACACATTTCTTGGGAATTATAATAGCACATTAATACATTTTGTGCCAGCAATATCAGGATGGATAGATTTTTTTTTCTACACAAACATTATTAACAATGTCCCCTGTTTCCATAGTTGTGACTTTTCTCACCCTTCTGAATTGATCACTGTCTCATTTGTATATAATAGTAATACCACATGCTCAAGATTTTGGTTCATATTGATAGGAAAATGTGCTTCCGAATCATAAACTAAAAAATAACTCAATAAATAAAAGACCATCAGAATATGAGGATGAGAAATTTTGTGGGAAGGTCAGTGACTGGATACATGCATTTAAGGAAGGCAGCAGGAAGGGAAAAACAATAAAGATCTGCCAGATCTTAAAGATAATACATCTTGACATCTGCTATAGTCATTGCCTTTTAAATTGAGCACAAGATGTTGTTTTAAAAATCACTTATTACATACATGGTGACAAGATGAGAAATGCAAGGCTTGGCTAGTAAGTCATGACCTAGACATGTCTTGCATTACAGATTTTATATGACCCACAGTCATTGCTTGTCAAGCACAGGATCTTTCTGACAGCATTAAGTAAGAGAACCCCATCCCCCAAGTAACTATTGTTCATTAAAAAGGGTTGCTTATTTCATCAACAAAAACGTGGTTTCAATGGTGAATCACATTCCGAATAACAAAAGACAACAGATCTGTGCTAACAAAAATTGTGAAAGAAAGAAATGTAGGTGTGTGCTACATAAATCAAACTGTTCATATGTAATAACAAGCTGCTGTTGTATGACAACAAATAGTGTATTTACAGAATAATGTGGGATCGTGTCTTCATGGGTATATAATATTAGGTTAATAGACAAATTATATTAATATTTACTGGGCAAGTAACCTGTGGCCACCCCCATGCCATTTATGTATATTAAAGTGGCAATCCAAGACTTGTTTAAATGAAACAGGCTAAAAGGGTTAGTCCGGTCCACACAAAAGTCCACACAAACACAACAATATACACACACACACACACACACAATCACTGACATTCATCCTCCTTTGTGTGTGGGGGCCTGCCCCAATTGCCCTGTGGTTAATCCTGTCCTGCTGGGAACACACCTTTGCAAACATACTTGACATGCGATGGCCCTTACAATCTCATTGACGAGTGCTAATGCCAATGAACATGTCAATTTATGTATACACACTATACCAATCTGCTGAAACAATAGTGACTGCACACACACTGTGCAGATCTACCGATGCTGCACAGAGGTCTGCCAGTAATGACGGTCGTACGTGCATACACACTACTCATATTTGTTTTACATCATATCATCGGTGATAATGTTTTTTAGGACATTTAGAAAACCAAATCATCTTGGGCCGCATCCAGACCTGATAACACCAGGTCACTGTTGCGCCCTCCAGATGTTACGCTAGGGTTACGATAGTAACCATAGCGTAGCAAGTTTCATATGGAACACAGTTCCGTATGAGCCCATTTAATAACAAATGGGCTGTGCTTCTCTCCGCCCACTAAAGTGGGTGGGGGGAAGCATGGTAATTGTACAGTGTGGGAGGACCCTTGTGTGGATCAGTGCTCATATGGCTGCATGAGAGAGAGGAGTGACAGGGGGCGTGCACTCCCCTCTCTCTGGGACGGACAGACCCCCGCATATACGGAAAGCATGCAGGGGTCTGTATCCGGTCCCTTATGTGTTCTTTCTTATCACTAGAAAACAAGATTTTGGGAGTATACACACTCTTGCAATATTGTTCCAAATGATCTGAAATCGTATAATCAGTCTGATACTTGCATAGGTGTGTACCCAGCTCAACTCCAGACCAGACTGGTTACACAATACTACAGCAGACCAAGGTCACAGATTCAACACCCAATCCATAATGCACGCTTGTTCAATTAATTTGACCTGACCAGGATTTGATGCAATAATAGGTCATGTAAGTAAGTGTACACACTTTCCAGTGTCTGACCAACTGAATGGTTGGAGGTCGGAATGGATGGGAATTGATAAACTGTGTACTCAGCTTAAGACTTGTGAAATCCAATTAGATTTGTAGTAGACCATTGTACATGAATTCTATTCATCCATTTTACTAACAGAGTTAATAGGCCATTTTGTAGTCCGGTATCATGGAAATGAAAATGTTGCTGGTTGCTTTTGAGGTAAATGGATATTTTCCCATTAACCATGTCAGTAAAAGAGGCAAATTTATCCCCTATAAAATTCAGCATGACACTTTTAGCAGCATACAATGCAAAATGGTATTAAAAAAAATGGATATCATCTCCCAGTATTCAATCTCCAAATATAGGATATGGATTTTTTCCCAGGAAAGTGATTAAGAGGAGGAAAATAAATAGTTTCATTACATGAAAATACATTGTTTTTTTCTGTATAAATTAATGGAAATTTGAAGGATTAAAATCAATAGTGATTTTGATATTATTATTCATGTCACATATTTAATTTATTTTGATACCTTATTTTACTGAATATCTTATTAGTTCATAGCTCTTAAGCTGGCTATACACTAGGACGATTATCGGTCCCAGCAGGGGGTGAGCCGATAAACAGGACGATTTCCCACTAGGGAAATGTCCCATTATCGGCACCATACACCTCCTCTGTTGGGACCGATAATCCTAGCAGAAGAGGGGAGGGGGCAGCGCTCTATGTTGCTGCTGCTGCTTTATATCTATGTGCAAAGCTGCTCTGACAGCTATTCAGGTATACTTTAAAGCTGTCAGATCAGAATAGTACATAGATATACAGCAGCGGCTATTACATGCATAATACAGATAAGAATCAGCCGAAGTCACGCTTCACACAGCGTGTTTTCAGCTGATCCCTGTCTGTACTACTCCTGCAATAGCCACTGCTGTATATTTATGTACTATGCTGCTCTGACAGCTGTAAAGTATACCTGCAAAGCTGTCAGAGCAGCTTTGTACATAGATATAAAGCAGCAGCAGCTCTGAACTAAAGGGAGCCATTCAGCTTGCTGATTGGCTCCCTTAAAATATCGGGAGTTTTTCTCACGATTTAAATCAAACATATCAAAAGATCAAATAATTTGACGTTTCAAAAATGTATCTGTACCATACACTAGAGCGATTATTTACTGATTACCCAATAATTGGGAGATCGGGCCGATAATCGTCTAGTGTATGGCCAGCTTTACAGTTAACAGATAATGTAGTAAACTATGTAAAACTAACCTTTCAGACTAGTCCTAATTGTAAAAACATGGTATCATTTATATTTTCTGTAAGATATATCACTTATATGCAATAACAAAGGAATATTCTGATTAATGACTAAAAATAGTTTTTATCACTTTCTGAAAGTTTACAGCAGCATATTGGAATAATATGTTATAAACATACAATAATGAAATGCCTTGTGTCAGCTCAACTAAACTGTTTGACAACAAAGTTTATTTGACTTATAGAACATTGTAAAGCAGGTTGTGGGGGATGGGGTTGTGCTACTACAGTCTTCATCTATAATTTACTTTGCTGTCTGGGCAGAACCCTAACAGTATAGCAATTACAATAGACTATACATGCTGTGTCAGGACAAATTTTACTGGCTACAAATATATTGCCCTTTGTGATTCACTGAGATGGAACACATAGTTATTTGAACTAGAGTGTCGAGATTTGTGTTAGATTTTACTTAAAAACATAAAAGGACTTTCCAAGTATGGCTTGCAATTTAGAAAGCATTACAACCAATTAAGAATGTTGTTTACACAGAGGTTATTTATTCCCATTTATACCTTATTAAAAATAACTTTAACCCCTTGTCACTGGTTCTCTCTTCCCTTTCACAAGTGTTTACAGTTTATGTTCTCACTAATATTCCTACTTACACCAGCTTAAATCACTTTTTTTTATTCTTAGATTACCACTGAAAATGTTACAACTTTATTGTTTTCTTGATAAATGAATATTAATTTTTGCAGTGTTTTGGAACGAATGTTTTCTTTCAGTTAATTGTCAGAAATGGAAAATCTTAAAATATAAACCTTTGGGAATATAACAGCAAACAAAGAACTTTTGCAAATGTGTTCAAATTTCATTATATTTAAACAATATATATTTTTTGTAAAAAAACATTTAATAGCACCAGTATATGACATAACACTGTACAATTTTAATTAATCAAACCTTAAAGAAGATTAATTAAGATTTAATTAAGAAGAAGATTAATTAATGATTGACTGGGAGGTAAGAGTGTCCTGTTTGCAAGTTTACAAACTATAGTATAAGGCAATAGTGCTTGATACATTTCAGGTTGCAAAGTAAAGGCTGTATGTTCCAGTCTGATAGCCTTGGGACTGGGAGGTAGATGGATATAGGGACAGCATACATTTTATTTTATTTTCTAATCTTTATTGTTATTTTACACTGTATCATCCAGATGTATTTTTTTGTGTGACTCATGTAAAGGGATAATGGGAAGAAGGAGGATTGGACCTGATTCAGATCTCTGGTTTACGTGCGCATAGAAATCTGAAAGTAAGCACAGAGGAGGGATGTGAACGCTGTCACTCTGCTCCTTCTTACGGAGTTCTGGACACCTAAGTGTCCCTACCTTAACTTAACCACATGGATCTGTGTCCGCAGGGACACAGATCTGTGCGGAACTTCCTCTCTGCACCCCCAGCACTTAATTAGCATGTGGAAATTATGTGCCGACCCCTTTTATGGTGTTCCATATCGCATGCACCGATGTTACATGGAAAGGGGACTTAATGTAAAGGACTTATGTAAATCCCCTCTGCAACTAAATGAGAATCAGGCCCATTTATTTTAGGGTAAAGAAGGTTAAGATGGTGGTTGTTTGGCAACATAAGGATCTATACAGAATATAAGGTGAGTTAAGCGCTAATAGGAGGCTTCATCAAATAAATAAATAAAACGATCCCTATCACCCAAAACAAAAGGTTTCTATGTTTTACCAACTCTATCACTTCCCTTCTCTCTGATCAATTAAGGGGATATGGTAAAGGGTTTAAAATAAATAAATAAAAACTGTGGGAAACCACCTAAGATAAATTACTGTGCTGTGAACAAAATATACTATTTATAATACCTAGGTCTCTATACTCATATAGATAGCCCGTGTAGATACAGTTGTGTAGATAAAATAAAATAAAACTTATAAAACTTAAAAATCTACATTAAGGTAAACAATACTCTAATAATGTGTAAGTGCATCTCTAAAATACAAAGAATAAATAAACAAAACGTAGCTAAATACTTATGGGGGACAAGGGTGCTCTAATAATAAATATAGTAATCTCAAAAAAGTTACTAAGTGCTAGTAATGCTGATACAGCCCACTGAGGGTGTATCAGCATTACTAGCACTTAGTCACTTTGTGTTTTGGGTGATAGGGATCGTTTTATTTATTTATTTGATGAGGCCTCCCCTTAGCGCTTAACTCACCACATATTCTGTACTGTTTATTCTTTGTGTAGGGACATGGT
>WWET01001664.1:19022-29061 GCA_011038615.1 Limnodynastes dumerilii
GGGGGGGTAGCTGGTCCTGGCCCAAAACATTTTTTTTTATTTACCTCATTGAAAAAATTATTATTGCCTATGTATAAAAATGTTTTGGTGGCTTTGTGTTCGATGGGAAATTTCCAGTAATATTTATTAGCTCCAGTATAATAAATATTCAGCATAACAGCCATAACCATTCTGAAATATCTGTATTAGTGGTAAATCAGTATATGGATGCAATGTCGCCATCTTGTGGCTAAAATAAAGGAAGCCCATTTCATACGGAGTCCTATTATGGGGGATAATTTAAGCACAATTAAGGAGAAAGGACAAGGAAATTATAGCACTGACTGCAAATGCTAACCTATAATGAAAAATGCAACGTAAAATAAAATGAAATTTCATTTTTCATTTTTCAATATAGGTTAGCATTTGCAGTCAGCGCTGTAATTTCCTTGTCCTATATGCTTTAATCTTGAGGAGACAACACATCTCCTTTTAGAAGCTGCTTTCTGCACATGCAGGCCATTGAAATTTGCATAATATTAAAGGGAATTATCTTTTTGGTCTACACTCTCACAGCACAAAAAGGCCTTAATTATAAATTAAGGAGAAATAAAGATCTTTATTATAAGGAACATATAGCCTTAGTAGTATGGGGGATAATTGAAGCACAATTTAGGAGAGATAGAGCATTACAATAAGGTATATGAAAGCCTATCATTAATTTAAAAACATAATTTTGGATAAATACAGAACGTATTTAAATTTTTTTATTTTTTTTTAAGAAGCATGTTGAGTTGAGTAAGTGGGCTCATGGGATCTAATATTAAGCCATATGTCAAAGACTTACGTAACATGTCACAGGGGAAGTACTATAGTACTTACCTAGTACATTAAGAGAATTTACTGTCATTTACAAAGCACATGCAAAGCAGATGCGGATCTAGAATTTAATTTTAGGGGGGGGGGTTAATTATCAATTAAAACCACTCTAATTTTTAACCCCACCCACCATCCTTCCATAGTCACTACAGCTCCCTCTTTCCTGTATACCCCTCCCCAATGTAACATTAATGCAGGCACATATAGGTGTGGTGCTAGCCCCCTCAAAAAGTGTGCTGATGGGAGAGCAGGCAGCCCCACAGAATGCACGTGTATGCAGACCTCCTAAACCGTCCCAGGCGCTGGAGGAAGCAGAGTTCCAGGCTAGCACTTCACCAGGGGTGAGCGATCGCCCCCCTCTAAATCCGCCACTGATGCAGAGTTCGATGCGAACTTTGTAGCTTAAAGTGAACTGTTTCTATCCGATATTTATTCTTAAAATAAGCAGCAAGAAAAAGTAACAGGCCTCAGGACTGAATTAACAAAAATATCTACTCAAAACTGACTTTTATACTACTTGAGTAGTACTTCTGTATATAGGTGGAGTGAGGGGAGCGATTAGAGTGATTACCTCACCCATATTCCCTCTTGTAGATATGAGAGCTGACACTTCAAACAGACAGGCACATTGGTATTTTTTTTTTATTATTATTGAAAGCCGGGAACGTGATTTTCGGTGCTCTGTGAAAAAAGTGAAGTGCAAACTAGTGCAAAACACAAAAAGTGCACAGGGCTCGGGCTGAAGCCCTCTCCAAAAGGAGAAGAGCTCCGACTATCCCCGCCACTCCGTAGCCAGTAAAGACCACTGGAATGGACAGGGTCGGTGGGACCCCTTCGCCGAAGTTAGGGGGACCCTCAAACTTGTGCCTGGGATCACCATAGGATCACCCAGGACACGACAACTGTGCCTCTCCCTCTTGCCAGGCAATTGGAAAGGTCACAGTGGGTCAGAAGGGGAAGGAACCATAAGGCCACAGATCCCCCCCTAGATCTCTGGATCAGAGCCCATAAGGGCGTAGCCGATCAATCCGTGAAAAGTGACAAAAAAGTGAAAGTGACAAACAAAAAGAAAATAAATAGTGCTGAGTGGTTACAGCCCCAGCCGAGTGGCCGGGCAGAGGAACAAAAATTCTCCCGCCAAGCCAAAAGGCCAGAGCAAGGGAGGCGAGTGCATTAAAAACCGTGGGGCTTAGAAAAAGTGCCTATAAAAGTGCCTTACTATGTCACTCGGTGAGTGTGTTTCAGGCACCTCCGATAAGCCATTCCGGAAGCACGTTTTTCCCGGCTTTCAAAGCATCCTCAGCCAAATGACCAGAGGACCATGGTTTCTCTGCCTATCAGAGAGGCTCTCACCCCCTCCTGATAAGAACAGATACTACACTTGATCTTAGCCAAAAGGCCGAGAAGCGACACAGGCACATTGGTATTGCCCTATCTGAAATGCCAACTCTCAGTTACGCAGAGACATCCGTATTGTGGGCTGTCAGTGAATGTCTCTGCGTGTGAGTAATCACTGTACAGGTGAGTGGAGAGAGGGGATGGGAAAGGCCCAAAGGACAAGCGACAAGAAGATGACAAAGGCATTTACAAAACGGTGATGCCTTCATTTCCATGAGATAAAGATCAGTTTCACCTGAAAGCGGTCTTTATCTTCTGAAAACAAAGCAATTAAACCCATGGCAATCTTTAGCATTGCTCCCCCGATCGCTGGCCCGCTCTAATGAACGCGGGCAAGCTGATTGTATGTACAAAGTATCGGTGCAGATTTTAACAATCCACGTCTATACTCTATATTCCATCTTCAGATGGCGTTTCTGTAAATATTCCTGCGGTCTCCCCATAATACCCCTCTTTTCCTCCTCCTAATAGCTGTTATTAGGGGGAGGAATGGGGGTGTATGTATAAGGAGACCACAGGAATACACAGATTGATGTTTAAAATAAAAAAAATAAAAAAAATAAATGTTTTTTATTACTATTATAATTATAAATAAATATAAACATTAACATTAAAATAAAACCAAGCAAAGGCAGTAAACTTACCTGTCTGGCGTCTCTCTTGGATGTCTCGGTGCATGCGTAGTGTTTTCTGTTTAATTTAGCCATTGCCAGGACTTCAGTTACAAGCTCACCCGAACGTCTCCGGCAACAGAAGTCCCACAGACCATCGCGGGACCTAAGTATTCAGAAATTTTACCAGCAAAGATGCAAGGCTCGCTGTGAGGTGCAGCGAGCCTTGCTTTGCTAATTAACGTTCGTGGGCACATTTATAGTAAATGGAGCGAGTTAGAAATATTGAACCGGAACCACAATAAAGAATGAATTATGTACGTTAGCCTTCATATGTAATTTGCAATCCTATGTATCTACCTATGTGAATGCACTCCCCTGGCACGAAAGGTCCTTGCACGTTCAGAACGCGGGATCTTACGTACTAGACGAGCAATTGCAGGGGAAAGAAGCAGTTTACAATATTTGCACCATCCACAGGTCATGTCTATGTCAACGACCTATTTCAGACCTCTGTGATATTATTTCACTCCTCTAATGTAATACAAAAATATGGGAATAGTTTGCTATTCCATTAAATATCGAAGATATTATTATACATTTATTTTAATTTGTTCATTAAATCCATTCTCAGATGACGTTTTAGTGCATTCATTGCAATGGGATCATAACCACAGCATACGTTACAGGGCACTAGTCTGCACTTGCACAATGTACATGGCCACGTTTATTCCATATGCTACCTGTGGCAGGAGCATAGGTATACTTAGCTACCATTGCATGAGCCTTTGGATCGCAAGCAACCTGTCCGTGTTTTGTGTACAGATGGATGTGTGCGCTGATCAGTCCCAGTGTGTGCACTAGGTTATGCTCCCAGCTACCAGATTATCGTATTGTATCGTATCACGGCAGCATATTATGACATCATCCTCCTGCGCTGTATTTCCCTCCAACAAGGGATCTTTCACACTGAAAGCTTACCCATGCACGACCTGGTAAAACCCTTCTTTTTTTACTGGGTTAATGAAGGGACATTTCAAATCACCACCAAATATGCAGGTTTTTTGCCAAAAAACGGGGTATTTGGTGGTGATGTGAAAAGGGTTTTTAGTCATTCTCCCCCTAAGCACAATTCTTTTCCTTATCATAACACCTTATTAGTCCTGTCACTAACACAGTCTGTAGTGAACAGGTTACTATCCTCTCAAGACCAGCAGACACCTCTACTGAAATCCTCTGTGCTGCTGTGAACATTCTAATCATCTGGCTGCATATATGAATTATGAGTTCAAGCGCAAGAAAAATAAGAAATGCAGAAGCAATAAGTGCAATTTTACATTATAGAGATAGTATATTGTCAAAATAAAGTTTATATTGAGCATAACGATCCATTTATTAAATTGTGCAGCAAATCAAAATGACAAAGACATTAACAGCCCAATGGTAATTTACACTTGACTTAGCATATATGAACTGCAAGTGGGGAAAATTGAATAATACAGTATGCAAGACACATATTTTAATACTAATATATATCTATACAGAGATATAGATTTATATATAAAACTCAGAGCACACAATGCACCGCAGACAGCATTATACAGAATTATACATAAAACATTGCTATGGAACGGTCTTTTACATGTTTGTATTCATAGTATAAACACATCAACATCCTGTAAATAACTACAACTCTATCTGATCATAAACATAAATTATAACCAAGATTGCACAGTTGCATTGTAACACCATTTGAATAGAAATAGCATTAATAAAAGGCTTTCACCTATTCAGTGGTTGTTATACGTAGTTCTAAATCTTTGTGGTTAGTTTTGCCTGTCCAAAGCTACAAAGCTGAAGGCTTCAGTTTATTAGGTCAATGCGGCCCCCTTTAATCATCTCTTAAGCCTCTGAAACCACCTTTGGCTTGCCGGCTGCATGAGATGGTAAGGGGCAGTTTGTATTGCCCGTGCTCCTGCAATAAAATAAAGGCCATATAGAAATCTCTTACTATTGGCTTAGTTGTAAACTATATATAGTATGCAATGGTCTCTCCCTTATATCCTCAATAGTAATGCTTTTACAGTATGTGCTGTGATACAAATTTTCATAGATTGCATAATAGAATGTATCCATCAATTAGAGGAAAATCAACACTAAAACGCTATTTTTCCCATTAAATTATAGTAACATATAATTGGACTCCACATTTCCCGTTGCTTCTAAAAAAAATTTCAATCCTGATAGTGTTTATAAAGCCTTTCAAAGTGTTAATGTAAATGTTAAATTGCCATTGAACCTCGTTATTTTTAATTTACCATTATGAAAATCAATAGTAAAAGAGACTAGCAATTAACGCAAAGACAAGCTATTAATACTCATGCACCTAAACACATCTATATAATAAATACTTACATTGATAGAGACTGTTGTTAATCAGTAACACACTTGCTGTTTTCCTGTGCATTCCAGTAATCCATAATAAAGTATTACACTATGTATTATACATATGAAGGAAGATCCAGAGCTGCGTGTACAGCAAAAAAGGTGCAAGTGTACTCCTAAAAACCATCCTGAACTGCAAGGTAGGCAGTCACACAGAGAAAACAGAATTAGAGTTGAGAGGTGAAGTTTCTAAGCTCAACTCTAATATACAAATTAAACAAAGATATGCAGTATGTAATATATGCAAAAGCAAATTATTTTCCCTGCATGCAAAAAGATTAAATTCATTTGGCCCCCCCTTATATTACAACATAGTTTTTCTGACTTGCACCTGTTTGGACATTACTCTCAAAGGGCTGGATCCAGACTTAAGGAGCTTGAAATTAAGAGAGGAAATTTACTCCTGGGTTAAACCATATTGATTGCAGGGGAGTCATGTGTCATCTGTTGCAAACATTATTAGAGTTGAGAGGTGATGTTTCCTATCCCAAGTCTAAATAACAGTGTGATAGTAACGCTGGTCAGTATCTGTGTGCAGTAAGCAATTCAAAGATATATCTCTGCATGCAAAGAATACAATTAACATGACTTCCCTTGAAGTCAACATGGTTTTGTCCAGGAGTAACTTACCTCTCTTCATTTCAAGCTCCTTCTTAAGTCTGGATCCAGCCCAAAGTTTAGATCAGCTCCATTGTCTCCATACAAGATGGAATCCACAACGCAGCGCAGAAATGTGCTAAATTACTAAGCAACTGTCAATATATTTAAAATTATGGAACCAGCAGTACTGTGGCAAAGGGCTTGAATAAAGAAAAAATATATACTGTGCATAGGGATAATAAAAGGATACTATACAAAATCATTGTGTAAATCACAATGGCCCAACAACCATTTGCAGCAACCATTCCCACCAGCAGAGGGTGCAGTGGGGGGGCCATGCTGCCCTCTGGATCTTGAAGCAGTTGTTCTGCAGTTACTTGTTCAGTATCAATGTGGCCAATCAAAATACACAATAGAGGCACATCCTTAGTGCATGGCACTGCATGGGTGTGGTTAAGCTCGTGTGTACTGCCGACGCCCACTGGGTACAACAATCAAACTTTAAATCTTCTTGGGAAAAAAATGAAGAAAATTTGCCAGTGTTCTATTAAAACACTGCTTGGCACAGAAAACTTTCACTATTCACAGTTCCACCAGAAACACGAAACAGACATTCTAAAATAAAGATGAAAATAATACCTTTGGTTTTAACCTCAGGATTAATAAAAACAAGGCAAGGTTCTATTTTGACCAATCAGAAATGGCCATTGTTATCTCATTGTTTTAAAGTGGTTCTATCACATTCACTTAGTGGAGGCAGCATTTTTGTGGGTTGGACATTTATGATTTCAGTAGGAACTAGTGCACATCATTCCTCGGGGGTCAGTGCTATTAGAGTCCCCCAGTGTAATTGTAGGCACTATATTGTGTTAATCTACAAAGTAGCTGCCTGCACTGTGTGAAAGTGAGTAAATCTACTTAAAAATAAGCACAATTAAAACAGATTGCTATGAACATTACATTTAAAAACAACACATTACAAGCTGGGATATACAGTTTGATCCTTTAAGCACTAATTTTCCATGGTGCATAGTTTTCAAATAAGTGCTATAGCAATAAACAGAAAGCATTTATTATTTCCATAATTCTTCCTATAATCAAATAGCGTTTTATATTTGCACGTGGATGGATCCGATTTATGCAATATAACCAGGTTAACTCAAAGTCGTCTTAAGTAAGGCAATAGATTACAACCTCCTATTAGACCAAATTCTACATAGAGCTACTGGGCAACAAATAGCTCTGGTCCGGATTCACAGTTTCGTAGTTTTCGTCTTACGTACGTTGTTTTAAGAATAGAGCTACTACGCATGCGTAGTAGCTTATTTATGCTATCTACGTACCATTTACACTCTACGCAACGATGCTCTTAACTTTAAAAAAGGGACATTCAAAAGTTCCTTTTTGAATGTCCCTTTTCTCTATACTTGCCACTTTATACTTTTCTTAATGAATGGGTGAGTATGCCGTTCGGCATACTTAGCCCATTCAGTTTCGCAGTGCGCGATATCCCTCCGCCGCTGCTATCGCCGGACCTGGAACAGGTAAGTAAATGATCTCTGTGGGGTTAGGGTTAGGGATAGGGTTAGGATCAGGCTGCAGGGGAGGGAGGGTTAGGGTCAGGCTGCAGGGGAGGGAGGGTTAGGGTCAGGCTGCAGGAAATGGTGGGTTAGGGTCAGGCTGCAAATTAAGGGAGGATTAGGGTCAGACTGCCAGGAAGGTAGGGTCAGGTTTAGGGTAGTGAGAGGGGAGGGTTAGGATTAGAATTAGGGAAAGGAGTAGGGACTATTTTTACTCACCATTTTCGGTGCTCCGTGGATTTCTGTACTAAAGACTGCGCTTACGCAATCTACATACAGAAATGGTACATAGATGGCGTAAATAAGCTACTACGCATGCGTAGTAGCTCAATACTTAAAACAGCATACGTAAGACAAAAACTACGTAATTGTGAATCCGGACCTCTGTCTCCACAGTACAGAAAGTCACACCCTGCTACCCAAAGTCATGTGACATGCAACTACCTGAGTATAGCTCTATCACAGACTGAACAGTCTCCCTGCCGGGACTACCAAGGCTTCAGAAGCCACTATTTGTGTGCCTCTCTGTGCAAGTCTCTATAACAATAAGGCTTGTTTCATTAGTAAAAGTTTAAAACTGGACCATTCAAAGTCAGAATGTTCCCAAAATATCCAGCCATTCTCACATGAAGCCTGAATGCAGTGATAACGCAGGGCCAGATCCCGAATTCCGAAATGTGGCCACTATCTGCACCCTGAGCGCAGAAAAAAATCAGCATTTCAATATGGTACACGCACGCGTTTCAGACTCCCGGCACGGATCTTTAGGATCATTGTTTCCGCACTGGAAGTTTTTCCGAAACAGGGTAGGTTGGACCACCCTGTGCACAGCATGTATGTGTGGTGGGGGTGGGGTGTATTAAAATTGCACAGTAAGGGTTTGGTTAAGCCCTTACATATGATGCTTATTTATAAACCAGCCCCATTTTCCCATGAAGCCGGGGCGTAAAATTTAAGGAAAGGTCCTGGGTGCATTAGTCCCGTAGGCACGACGGGGAGATGCATCTATGGATTTAGCATTTAGAAAACGGGCTCATTACGTCTTTCTAATCGAGCTATTGTACATAGTTTATCATGTGTCAACCACATGGCTGGATAACATTCAAATAATTTATTGATACATTGGAATACAACAAATAATTTAAACACACCCATAGATGAGATAGTGATTTGCTGTATATCTGGACCCTGTAAGACGACCAGGGTTTTATTTTTATCATAAGGCTCAACTTCTCTGCTAAACCCTTTACTTTGCAGCACTGCTCTTAAGCAACAAGAATTTCACATTTATCTTTACTCAAAAACATTTATTTAAATAATGTTCATGCACCACCTAAAAGTGCGTTTAAAGAAGACATGTTTCAAAACATTTAACTCCGTTCAGAAAGCTGAACTTCTTTTCAGTGCTTGCAAAATAAAGGGCTTAATCCCAACAAATGTAAGGTAACAGTAGTCTGGTGTAGAAACTGGTTAAATGATACATATTTACATGCTTAGCCTGTTGTGTAGAGCGTTAAGCGGCAATAAAGGAAACAGAATACAAAGAAAGCACTAGGGACTGGATTCGCAACCCCGTAATTTTTTACATACGTGCCTAATTTTACGATTCTAGTTACTACGCATGAGTAGTAACTATCTTTAAAATTAGCCACATATGTTAATAAATACGGGGTTGTGAATCTGGCCCTAGGTCACACAGCGTTCCTGCCACAATAATTCTGACCAGTCATCACCCGTCCTTTACAATAATACAAATTTACACAATATATTCATACAATAGCAACATTCTGCATTCTAGAATTAAAATTAGGCGGCTTTAGACAATGCCTATAACACTTCATTTCCCCCTATTTATTCTTCTCCACAGTCTGAAGGAGAAAAATAAATACATACAGTAATAGAGCAATTGGATTGTCTGCATTGATATAGAATTAATGTAGGATGACTTATTCAAGATGAACTAAATGATACACCTGAGCATATTTCACACAAAAGGGCAAACACAACGGCCAATAATCTAAAATTTCTCTCTCTCTCTCTCTCTATATATATATAAAAATAAAAACTAAATAGGAATTTGGATATATGTAAAGCTCATTCCCTTTATAAAGAATATAGCTTATTGCAAAACAACAGCAAACGGAGAAACTGAACATGTTGCAAGGTCAAGCAATGTAGGAGAATCTCCATCTTGAGAACGGTTTAAATGAACAACCAACAATTATGAGCAGACACAACATAGCATTTTATGGTTTGGAAAAAGGCAAGGAGATTCGATCTTGACAAGTCAAATAGGACACTGGCGGGGGGAGGGACAACCAAGTAGCAGGAAGGAACTTCCACTAAGAGTCTTCAACCATCTGAAGCAAGGAGTTGATGGCAGCTTCCTTATTGCCTCTGTGTTCCTCCAAAACTGATTTAATGACCTCAGGGTCCACGGTTGGAAACATATCCTGTAAGGCTTTTATGTCCTCTTCCCGGTTTTGGTGTTGTGGGTTTAAAGCGGGCTGTGGTAGAGCCACGGGCATCCCAGGGTTGTAGACTGTC
>WWET01001664.1:38631-49336 GCA_011038615.1 Limnodynastes dumerilii
CAACTGCTGGCAATGCTGGCTGCCACTACTGTTTCAGCAGGGGAGGGATTAGTGGCTATGTGTTGTGTGTGTAATGTTATCCAAGCACCTGGACATTATTTTCCCAGATTTATAGTATAACCAATGTTACCCGGGGTAACCAGAAAAAAGCTCACATTAAAAAAGCCCACAGGAAAATGGCTCACGGAAAAAACCCCACTGTCATAAATGCCCACAAGAAAAATGCTCACACGGAAAAACGCCCACACACAGTAATTCTGCTATGCTATACAGTGGAGTTTCTATAATGGATGCAGGGTGTACAGTGCACACAGGACCCAGAGATAAAGGGACACCATGGCACCTACTCTGCACCAAACTGCTTAACTGGCAGCTAGGACACATCCTGAGCCTTCTCCCAGGCTGCTTATCAGCGTGAGGCTGACATATTCACGTCAGCGCCATTCAGAAGCAGATGCGCCGCAGAGGACGGAGGGTGAGGAAGAAGAGAGGGGAAGGCAGCAAAAAGGTAAGAGACTTATAAAAGCTTATAGGGTTGGGTTAAAGTATGTGAGGGGGAGAGGGTAATGTGTGGTTATAGTATGTGGGAAGGGGGTAATGTGTGGTTATAGTATGTGAGGAGGAGGGGGTAATGCGGGGTTATAGTATGTGGGGGAGGGGGTAATGCGTGGTTATAGTATGTGGGGTGGGGGTAAAGTGTGGTTATAGTATGTGGAGTGGGGGTAATGCGTGGTTATAGAATGTGGGATGGGGGTAATGCGTGGTTATACCATGTGGGGTGTTGGTAATGTGTGGTTATAGTATGTGGGGTGGGCGTAATGCATGGTTATAGTATGTGGGTTGGGGGTAATGAGGGGTTATGGTATATGGGGGTGTAATGTGTGGGTAGAGTATATGTAGGTCTGTTTACATGTTGAAGCAAAGTAGAAAAAAATTAATAAAATTAAGGGGGTGGGAGTCTGTGTCCAGGAATTTATTGTTGAAAAGGTGGTAACCCTAATTAAAACCTAAAACGTGGGCATTTTTCCGTGTGGGCATTTATGACAGTGGGGGTTTTTTCCGTGAGCAATTTTCCTGTGTGCTTTTTTCATAGAACCGTTACCCGGATTAAGGGTCTTTTACTCCTGAAGCTGACCAATTCTTGCACAGGTAGAAGCGATCGGAAAGCCTGTTGCTTGGCAATATCTTTCACCTGTGTAAAGTTGGAGCTGGGACAGTACAGAAGTCAAACACTTGAGCCAGCAGCTGTATTTACAAGAAACGCTTTTTGAACAATCCCGTGTAAGTGTTTATGCAAAAGTAAAGTATGTAGTTAAATACTTTTATGAGTCACTGTATCTGCAGCACCCATTTTTCTTGTCAAACGCAATTTATGAGTTATAATAGGACCGTGCCCAGACTAACGTCAAGATCTTTTGAAAATGATGTGTATTACGTTACTGAAGCTAAACACTGCATATACTACTGTACCACAGGTGGCAATGGAGACATGACAGTCTCTTTTATACAGGTAGCAGCACTGATTTATTCACCTCTTCTACATAGCAGCACAGATTGTCCGATAACCGGTTCCAAATAACACCTTAGGACAGTGCAAAAGTCTGGATAGTACAGAAGGTGCCACACAACTGTACTAACCCCTCCCTTCCACATAGCGTTAGGGTCAATGTGATGTCCCACAAACATGTGAGCGTTACAGTATTCAGTTAGACAGGAGTCATTATTAACTGTGTGTAATAGAAAAATGCAGATCAGTGAACACTTTCTGCCCCAGGCATGTTCACTGTTGGAAATCCGATAACTGGACCAGCAAACTATGGCCTCTGAATCCAGATACGTGCCGGAAATGCAGTCCACAAGCAAAAAAAATGGGCATTATGTCCACCTAGCGGTCAAAAAACTCCCCCTTTTAGAATGCCTGGATGTGGTTCATGTACAGGAAAGCATGAGGATGCCAGCGCTATATTTTCACTTTGAACACAATGAACACAATCATTCAGATTAGGGGGTACAGGCCACGGACAGCGTTTTAACATTTAGATTTTGCTATTGGAATCAGAAAGTAAAACACATATATTGTACCATTTTTAGGACATAGGCAAAGGAAATGTAAAGCTGGCCATACACTAGACGATTATCGGTCCGGTTTCCCAATTATTGGGTGATCGGACAAATAATCGCTCTAGTGTATGGTACAGATACATTTTTGAAACGTCAAATAAACGCACCAGAAACGCTCTGGTGCGATTTGATCTTTCAGCATGTTTGATTTTAACGATATTTTTTAAACAATATTTTAAGGGAGCCAATCAGCAAGCTGAATGGCTCCCTATCCTTTTAATAGACGCTGCTGCTGATCTATGTATAAAGCTGGGAATTGTACAGAGAGGGACCAGCCGAACCTGCGCTGTGTGAAGCGCAGATTCGGCAGATCCCTATCTGTACTACCCCCTAGACGCTGCTGCAGATCTATGTACTATGCTGCTCTGACAGCTTTGAAGGTATACTTTTAAGCATGTCAGAGCAGCTTTGCACATGGCTCTGCAGCAGCGCCATAGAGAGCGCTGCCTCCCCCCTCCCCTCTTCTGCTAGGATTATTGGTCCCAGCAGAGGAGGTGTATGGTGCCGATAACAGGACATTTCCCTTGCGGGAAATCGTCCCGTTTATCGGCCCACCCCCTGCTGGGACCGATAATCATTGTAGTGTATGGCCAGCTTAAATCAAGCAACCAAATTATCAGTTAAAACAATTTATGACAAACACAGAAAGCGCATTACCTCTACAAACCAGGGGGGAAACAGAACTTACCAATGCCACACACATGTAGTTGGGCACAGAACAAGGCAATGATTACATGAAGCCAGCTTAAAACATATAATTGGCTATTTAAAGACTGCATTTAAGGAAAGCACAGCAGAAGTATACACAAATATTAAAGCACAATGAATATTACTAACCTCATCGAAAATTTCCAGGTAGAAGGAATCCACCCCTGGTGGCAACGTGCACTGAATCACGAGCAGCTTTGCACATGGCTCTGCAGCAGCGCCACAGAGAGCGCTGCCTCCCCCCTCCCCTCTTCTGCTAGGATCATCGGTCCCAGCAGAGGTGGTGTATGGTGCCGATAACAGTGAATATTACTAACCTCATCGAAAATTTCCAGGTAGAAGGAATCCACCCCTGGTGGTAACGTGCACTGAATCACCTTGTTCCACCGGGGGTTTTTGGCGCCATTATGTGCAGTAGGAGTCTCGTATACCGCATACCCCAAGCGTATCCTGCAGTATGGGTCCATGCGAGTCATACCATAATTCTTTGCGAGTTTGGCCTACAGGGACATTGGAAGAATAATATAATGCATAATAAATTGTATACCGTGTAAGTAAATGACAACTCATAATTATATCATATAACCAGCTCTGTCAAACGATATCCGTGTCAGTCAGTTTAGTGCAAGTCAGATGAATGTGATGTATCACAAGCTATTTATGATATTTACACCTGGTCATTTAGATTATAAACAGACACTATATTTTTACAGCCCTGTTAGTTAATAAATATCTAGGGCACTGTTGGCTAACCTGTGACACTCCGGGTGTTGTGAAACTACAATTCCCATCAAGCTTTGTCAGGTATCTGCTATCTTTTGCAGTTAAGGCATGCTGGGACTCGTAGTTTCACAACACCTGGAGAGTCACACGTTAGCCAACACCGATCTAGTGTATTGCAGACATGCAAACACATTTCCGTGTGTTTCTACAGCCATTAGGCCTTCTTAATAACATTAAGGCCAGGACTATGGGCCGGAAGCAGAACTAAGAATTTGCGCTGACTAATGTAGGTCAGTCAGCTGTGAAATGGCCTGCGCAGTAGCAATATATACGCAACGAAACGAAGTACGGCTGATACTGCATTTTGTGCGTAATTCAGTATCCGCACCGGAGGCTGGTACACTCACCCTACGCACATGATACACATGGTGGGTGGACATAAGCATTTCACATTGGACAGTATGGGCTTGCAGAATACTTAAGGTAACGCAACGGAAATGCATTCTGTGCACTTAAGTGCAGGAAAAGCGTAACCCGTAGTAACACTTTGTAGGCGGAGGGAGGCACTTACGCTTTGAAAAGTTAAGGTAGGGTTTGGGAAGTGTAAGATGACCAAAGTACGCACGAGCGAGGGGAGTGCATTGAAAATACGCTAGCGTACATATGCTACGCAATGTAACGTAACGATGGGTGAAACGAATAGGTAACTAGGAAAGGTTATCCTCGGCACAAGCTAATACAGGCCTGGAAAACCTGAGGCTCTGCAGGTGTTGTGAAACTACGAGCCCCAGCATGCTTTAACTGTATACACAGATCTGTTACCTGGCACAGCATGCTGGGAGTCGCAGTTTCACAACTGGAGAAACAGATTGGCCAGGACTGATCCAATATGAGGGATAATGGAATAAATCAACATTTTTCTTAGTTTCCTTCACTATGCGACAAAACAGAACATTAGAATCTTTACAGAACAAAGAATCCTTGTTAGAAGGTTCATTCTCAGTGTCTGCTAGGTGTAATTACTGCTGCTTTATAAAGAGGTTCTGCATAGCGGTCGTTGGATTCCTAGAAGTCCTTTATTTTTGATAGCTGTGATATCACTGACCTGTACCACAGTGATTCGGAGCCGGGCCATGGTGCCCACAGCCCCACCATACTGAAGCTGCTGTGCAGCCTGGGCATCAAGTTGAATCTGTTGTTGCTGCTGGGTGGGCATGATGCGCAGGAAGTCCTGGGGGAGTTCACCGATGAAGACCTGCAGAGACAGAGAATAGGGTCACCTTCCTCGCAGTGCAATGCACAGCACAACCGTTATTCAATCTAGTGCAGGCCGAGATGTGGCTCTCCTGCTGTGAGACTACAGTCTGAGCACGTGCTGCCAGCTATCACCCGTCAGCCAGATCTGGATAAGCAGCTCCCCTAATGATTTCCGACCGGATTCTCACCTACGTTTTTTTCATCTTCCGAGCGTAGTTATAAGTGTATAGCTAGTCTAAAAACCGCATGTATGCAATCTATGTGACAAAATAGTATGTAGATAGCGTAAAATAGTTACACATGCGTAGTAGCTTTACACTTATAACTACGCTTGGAAGATGAAAAGAATGTAGGTGAGAATCCGGTCCGAAATCTCTAATGAGCAAGGCGCTCATTTCTTATGTTCTCCCTCTACTACTGCACCTTCTGACTCATCTGCTGCACCCAAAGAACTATTTCCATCGCTGCGCTTTCTACTTACTGCTTGTCTAACTTCCCCATTCTCCATCAATCTTACTGGCTTTAACATGAGCACATTTTTCTTGTCTGTTTATTAAGTGTGTAGTTGTGCTTACAATGTGTAATGTACACTAGGTGTTTATTGTATGCAGTCTGCTGTTATACGAGGAACGGGTTATCCATTGTGTAAGCAACAGAGACATCTTATGGCACCAAATAAATACAAGTTATTATTAATAACAATAGGCCTGATTCAGACTCATGTTGATTTCAGGAGGAGTCAAGTTAATTGTATTCTTTGCACGCAGGGATATATCTTTGAATTGCTTACTGCACACAGATACTGACCAGCTTCACTATTACACCGTTATACCCCGTTCACACTGAGCCAAAAACCCGGGGACAAGCCCTAACAACCCTGGTCGGGGCTCAGTGTGAACCTGATACAACCCGGGTCGAGTGACACGGGATATAAAAAGAGTTATTCCCGTGTCAGACCCAGGTTTCCGCCAGTGTGAACGGTGAAACCCAGGTCTAAAAGACCCAATCAGCTTTGTTGCTTTAAAAAAACATTTCTAAATAAAAAAATAAATGTTTTAAATAGAGGAAAACAATAATAAATTCATGAAAAAAAAAAAGACCCTTAAAAAATATAAAACAGGACTTACCTGTCCGTGCGACGCGGCTGACTACAGGTCTGGCCGAAATGGAGGTCCTGCGCATGCATCGCATGAATTAAGTCATGTGAGGACCCAGAGGATCATCGCGGGACCTTGCAGGAGAGGTGAGTAGTGTAGTATTGTATACCCTATTCTATTGTATAGAACAGGGTATACAATAGTACAGACTATAGAATAGAACAGGATATACAATAGTATAGACTATAGAATAGAATAGAATAGGGTAGGGTATACAATAGTATAGACTATAGAATAGAATAGGGTATACAATAGTATAGACTATAGAATAGAACAGGGTATACAATAGTATAGACTATAGAATAGAATTGGGTACACAATAGTATAGACTATAGAATAGAAAAGGGTATACAATAGTATAGACTATAGAATACAAAAGGGTATACAATAGTATAGACTATAGAATAGGGTATACAATAGTCTAGCAGTATAGAGACCAAAGATTCCCAGGTCTAAGCTGCAGTGTGAACGGGGTCCCCCTTGTTGAGCTGCTGTGTGCCCCTGCAATAACCCGGGTGGAAAATCCCGGGTTTTTGCCGGGCCGGCAGTGTGAACACGGTATTATTTAGACTTGGGATAGGAAACATCCCCTCTCAACTCTAATACTGTTTGCAACAGATGAAATATGACTCCCCTGCAATCAACATGGTTTAGCCCAGGAGTAACTTTCCTTTCTTATTTTCAATCTCCTTTTTAAATCAGGCCCAATCATATATAATGACACAGTCACAGGCATACCAATACACCTTAGGGGTATCTCAAGCACACTAATGTTAGTGTGTCTATGTTTAAAAGCCGCTTCTATGGGACCCAGTAATAAGACGCTCATACTTGTGTGTAGAAAGACATACGTTAAACATAAGTGAAACCCTTTGAAGATATGCTTATTTTTAGTGATATTACAATAAAAGTGTAAACTGAATAGTGACAAAAAAAATAAATACAAAAAAAAGAATGGTTCATTCTGCACACACATTAAACAATTCATTTACACACGCATGTTTACTCACACCCATCAAGCTGCAATCATCTTAAGTGATAGCACATTACACAATACAGAGAACTAAGCCCTCGTCTGTCTGCCATAAAGAGTTTCATGTGATGTGCAATATTTAGTCACGCTTGAAGTGAACTGATAAGAGGAATGTGATCAGTGGGCAGAGAATGACGCCGCTAATATCCGAGTGCACTGGAATCCAGCCTATCCCTATTAATTCAAATATCAAAGGGATTATTATCTGGCATAAGAAAAATGGTGTCTGCTCAAATCAATTTATAGGTTAATATAAAACAGGTGTAGGAGATGCCCCAGCACACCGCAATTAATTAGTATCTAGTCTGTCATTCTATCTGTACAATAAATTTCAGAAATATTACTTACAAACATTGGAAATATATATGATAACCAGCTGCAACTTTCAAGGCGTTTCTGCTGATGTGATCCTAGCTATAAACACTGCCGAGTCATATATAATGTTATCGGATTATGCCCATACTTACCCCGTGTAAACCAACCATGGAGACCAAGTGCTAAGGGCCAGACTGTTATTACTGGGCTGAATTTACACCTAAGAAGCTCCTGCATTAATCATTAATAGGTGCAGAGTTTTAAGAATGAATTTCCTATGCATGTACAGTAATCCATTTACGCAATCTACCAGTTACGTAGATTGACTACATGCGGTATTTAAAGACCACACAGTTGATTAGGTAGGAGAGGGTGTGTCTAGGCAGCCTCGGGGAGTTTTTAAGCAGAGTGGGTGGGGGGAGGTATGGAAAGGAGCCGGGGGATAGGGAAAAGTCTGTGCGTATTTTCTCTTTCCTTTTTAAGTGAGGCTTTATCCATGCTGTGGAAGGTGTACACAGGCCTAAAACCCCTCTCTACATACCGATCTGCATAAAACAATAACGGCCCTTACCAACTGTAAGGTTGAACATTTCAGTCGTCTTAAATAAAGAAAATATTCAATTCCGCAGACATTGCAGTATGACAGTATGAACATGAAGCCCCAGTGTAGATCTACCTAGCGATAAAGACATTACTTCTGTAGAAACAAAGAAAGGGTGGCATTAGGTTCGATATGAAAGGTGAAGGTGCAGCATCATGTGAAGAGATCTGGCTATGTATGTTATATTGCTGGGGATTGGTGGACACTATTGGAGCTGCTAGTAAGGATGTAAGAAAAGATGACAAGGCAGTGGCCCTGTTATCATACACCCAAACTAATACCGTGTTCACACTGACGCCCCGGCAAGGGCACACAGCAGCGCAGCAGGGGGGGATCCTGTTCATACTGCAGCATAGACCCGGGACTCTTTGGTTCTATACTGCTAGACTATACTATTGTATACCCTATTTTATTGTATAGAATAGGGTATACAATAGTATAGACTATAGAATAGAATGGGGTATACAATAGTACTCACCTCTCCTGCAAGTCCTGCGATGATCATCCTTGTTCTCACAGGACTTCATTCATGCGATGTATGAATGAAGTCTTGCGCATGCGCAGGACATCCATTTCGGCCAGACCTGCAGTCAGCCACGTTGCAGGACAGGTAAGTCCTTTCTCCTATATTTTAAGTATTTTTTTTTTATTAATTTAATGGTTCTTTATTTAAAACTTGTTTTTTAATTTAAAAATTGGGTTTTTAAAGCAACAAAGCTGATTGGGTCTTTTTTGACCCAATCAGCTTCTTTCAGTGCGACCCGGGTTTAAAAAAACCAGGGTCGCACCTTTCACAACACGCACTGTTCACACTGCCGGCGACATGGGTCAGACATGGGAATAACACTTGTTAAAACCTGTGTCTGATTCCCGGGTCTCTCGACACGGATCGCGGCAGGTGTGACCGTTCACACTGAGCCTTGACCCGGGTTGTTCGGGCTTGCCCCTGCAATATCCCAGGTTTTTGGCTCAGTGTGAACGGGTTATCAGTGTGCTTTGAGCAAACTATACCCTAGCTCCAGTGTTGGCTAACCTGTGGCACTCCAGGTTTTGTGAAACTACGAGTCCCAGCATGCCTTAACTGCAAAAGCATAGCGGACACCTGACAAAGCATGCTGGGAATTGTATTTTCACAACACCTGGAGAGCCACAGTTTAGCCAACACTACCCTAGCAAAATATATTACTATATGATGGTACATCCTGAGACCAAAATGTGTGACAAGAGACAACCTGTGAGTTAAAAAATGAGCTGAGCCAACTAGCAAAATAATGACATGTATAAAAGTCTGTCTGTGGATTCAAACAATTGATGTGCCTTTAAATAACCTTTCAAAAGACGGTAGCAAAAATAAACACATGCAGGGAGAAATGCCGATTGCCTATGGCCTATCAAAATTTCAGTATATTTTCATAGTCATCACTAGTGAGAAAAAACACTGATGGAAACAAGGACAAAGCATGAATACTAAGGTGTTAGTCTAAATCTTACCACCAGATGTCCCCCTCTCTTTGTGAACCAGTCACTATACTGAATCCCTGAGATTTTAAACATACTGTAGAGAAAAAGTTAGCAGCAGATGGAGCATGTACTATGGACATATGGAAATGTAGAAAGTCACACATGCACCCAAAAGATAAGATGCAGGAGCCTGGTTATACAGCTTTCTCATATTTATTGAGACTATAGGAACCGTAGCCATGAATTAATATAAAAGTCACATTGGCAGATCTGCTAAGTGAATGTGATGTTTAAGCGAGGCATGTTGGAAAACATTATTTATATAAAGTGACAACTGTATTTCACCTAACTGTCCCCATCATAGGGGAGATGGGCACAGGGGCTTTACTTCTCATACTGGCCAAGCATACAGCCAATACCTGGTAGTTGAGCCGCCGCTGCACCAATTACTTAAATCTGTTGATCATCTGCTGAGCATTGTTCTAACTGTGGGCACAAGAAGATTGGACTATCTGCGGCCTCACACATCAACTGTAGGGAATTGAAGCAGCTTTCATTGTTGTAGCATACGGCCTCTCTGTTGTTACTATGCTGCTGATGTATGGCAGTAACCACTGACCCTGCGGGCTCTGCTGAGAGCTAGAAACATAACCAGCATAATGCTGTCTGTCAGTCCTTTGTCTGTGTAAGATCTCTACTTTACTTTGGCTGTACAGCAGTCTTGTCAGCAAGTCTAACTCAAGTGATACAGAGGAAGAGTGGACGTCCCAGGTGACATGGGCAATAGTCTATATGCAATAGCATGAAACGAGATGAACGACTCAAAGCTTCAACCACACAAGTATTAAAAATCAGATAAGAAACAAGTGCTAGCACAGTAGCCAAGATAGTATATATGTCAGCTGACCAGCAAATGCACTAAAACATACAATAAATACCTGTTACAAGTCTGAGCACAGAGGTCGTCTGATATCTACCAACGACACGAGAAGCTGCAATCACTCCAGTGGCTTCATTACTGAATGTTTACTCTCTACTAGTCATAGGGCACACTCAGTGACGCAGCACTATGCAATGTCTCATCAGAGGTGTTGGGCTTGCTGGAGGTCCTACTGGTTTTTCAAGTAAATAGTGACAAGTACTTCTCTGTAACACATTTTCTTCTAGTTATGTAGACAGAAAATGCTGCTAAACGAGTAGCCGTGAAAATGACAAATAAAAAAACGGAAAATACATAGCCCCCACGTCAACAGAACAGGAATTATTTTATAGCCATGTGACGAAATGTGTGATTCAGCACTTAAAATCTGCCCCCCCCCCCCCCGCCCA
>WWET01001664.1:49373-63775 GCA_011038615.1 Limnodynastes dumerilii
GGAAAGAGAAAACATCAGTCTAGATCATCATGACAAAAACCCCAGGCAGAAGACAAAAGAAAAACCCCCTTTGGACTGAAGAACGGCTTTACCGGGCATGAAACAAACACATTCATATGAGCACAGGCCAGTGTTAAGGGACCTGACTGTGAACTAGTAATGGTAGCGAATTTATCCAAGAGGCGTTGCGAGTCTCCGGTCTGAACGGCTGCTTTTAGAAACAGAGAGAGACGAAAGTTCCTTTTTGGCTGTCTCTATTTTGAAAGGAAGACGTTTTATATATTTTTTTTTTTATGAATGGCTGAGTGTGCCTATCGCCATACTCAGCCATTCAATTTTGCCACAGACTCGCCGCAGATGACAGCTCCGGAGAGGTGAGTAAACTCCCCGTGGACTTTTAGTGTTAGGAAGAGAGGGTTAAGGTTAGGGTCATAGAAGGGGAAGGTTGGGGTCAGGCTGTGGGAAGATGGGGGTCTTAGAGTTAGGCTATGGAGAAGGGAAGGTTAGGGTCAGGCTGTGGCGAAAGGAGGGTTAGGGTAAGGCTAGTTATTTTCTCTTACCCATCGGAGCACCGTGTTTGGTGCTCCGGGGATGGATTGCTATGTCTCATGGAGGCATAAACAATCAATATCCCAGCCAGAGAGAATGGACCTATCGAAATAGGGCCTTTCGAAGCGGGGACCTACACCCCCCTCCAAGAGGCATGCATAATTTAGCCTAAAAGGGTGAACTGCGCATACGTGTGACAGTTGCTCCGCAGTGGATGCCTGTGCATACGGAACGAGTCTGACTGGCGTGAAATCCGTACGACTGATTGAATACTTGCAAAATGGCCGTTTAAATAGCACAGCATGAGCAGAGTTAGGCACTTCTGTCCATCCGTGCGTCCTGTTCAGGTCCATGGTGTTTAACCCTTCCCATGCTGAACACATTGTGCTTTTTACACTTTTACTAGAATAGCAGATCACTATACAAGTCCCACCTGTTCTGACCAGAAAGGGCCTGTAGAATCTAATGTGTGTGTGTGCACAGAGTATGTCTATACCGCACCGCACTGTGTAAACACGTTTGAACCTAGGCAGGTCCGGCGATGCATTCCAGACATTATACAACACTACGTGTCAGCACATAGGTCACAATATAGCTATAGGCATTCTGAGTACATTTATAGCAACACAGTTAGGGACCCACCTATAGGATGAGCCCTGACACTGTTCAGATTAACTTAAACCATTATAGGTAAATTGTGGGTTAAACCTCTTACGTATGTATGTGCTGACACATAATGCAAGATATTGTTTGGTATGGACAATATACCAATGCTTTTTATGCTTAACTGTCCTCGTCAGTCCAGACTACACCTCTGTAAGGCACTTGTCTGCTTTCACGAGTGTGCAGACTCATTGTTACCCTGGAATGGATTGTTGTGTTAGGCAGACTAAATATATGACTTGTATGTATATGGTATATGTAAACATGGCTTTCTCAACTATTCTGTCAAACAATTGCCAGCTTCACATTTGGCCATACTATTTTTCATAACTGGTCGGTTGGATTTAGCCTCAAGGGTTGAAGTCTTAGCTTTGACCACATCTCAGTCAGAGGAGGAAGGAGACAGACTCGGGTCCCACAGCAAGTAGACAGGGCCCAAATCTGGATGGACAGAGCCAGGCAGGACCGGGGGCAGGACCACTGCCTGATAAAAGAAAGCGGTCAGAGGCTGAAAGCTTAAAACAGTGCTCGGCACTCCATGTATGAGTGCTGACCGCTACAGTGTTTAGCCTCTGACAGCTTGCTTACCGTGCAGGGGGAGGGGGGCTGTTGCCCCACTCCTTTGGGCCTTGTAGCAGCTGCACTCCTTGCACCCCCTGTACTTATGCCCAGAATAATACATTGTATATCAGTGTGGATATGCATGGTGCATATTTCATATGATATTGTATAAGTGTATATCGCAATGGATAAAATGCAGTAAATGGTACAATTGTCCCATTCAGTCTTCTTTCTTCTACTCGTCTTCCAAACGATAAATCCATGGATAATTCACACACGTGTATGTAGTAAAAGGGTTGTTTAACACTGGGTCTATGCGGTTTTGTAGGGAGAGTCAAGGCATTCTGTTTGAAATTTAGATGCATTTTTAATACAATACCCAGTCTTCGTTTAAAGCATTTTCTGTTAAATCTAATTTAAATTGAATTCTATCCCCACATTATCTAATTTTACCAAGCTGATTTCTTGTGATAGATTTAAAATACATAACTGTATATTTTTAGGCAAGGTGGATCAGGAAAATTCTTAAGATTCTGCTAAATCTTTTCTTGGTTACTCAAACTACTATGCAACCACAGCATGATATGTCAAATGTTACACCAGATAAAGTTTTACTCCATAGAAACAGCAAAAGAAAGCAGATAATCAAATGTATGCTATGTGAATAAAGTGTTATTCAATAATAAAACACATTCTAGTGAAGAAAGCGACACCTAGCGTTCAAAGTAGGTATGGCCATTGGAACAGAGAGCAATGTATACTATTAGTATCGTATATTTATAAGGTGCCACAAGGTGTCCGCAGCGCCGTACAAAATACAACAAAATACAGTACAGACATACAGAGTAGGCATGGACAGCATAGTATATATCAAATACAATATGACTATAAAAATATCACAGAAAAACAATAAAGAGAAGCAAGCACAGAATGCAAGGCAAAATGCGAGGTGTCAAGCTTGGAAGATGAGGATTGGGCGCAGTGAAAGGTTGAGAGGGAGCCACCAGATGGGGATTGGGTAAAAGAGTAGCAGAGGGGGACAAGAGGGTACAAAGTGAGGAGGGAGTGGTGGAGGAAGGAACAACACTAGGATGGAGGGCCCTGCTCGTGCGAGCTAACACACTATGTGGGAGGGAAGAACTTACAGAAGTCATAAGGAAAGGGAAGGAAGTGGACTGCTGGTGTGAGCGGAGGAGAGTGGGAAGGAAGAGAAGGGATAGATGAAGGATGCAGTGTGGATGTTAAGTGGAGGAGGGGTAGGCTAGCCTGAACAGGTGCGTTTTGAGTGAACGTTTGAAGACCTGTAATGTGGGGGAGAGTCTGACTGAAGAAGGAAGGTCATTCCAGTGCAGAGGTGCAGCACGGGAGAAGTCCTGGATACGGGCGTGAGATGTGGTGATGTGCGCTGGTTAGCAGAACGGAGAGGGCGGGAAGGGGTGTGCATGTTGATGAGGGAAGAGAGGTAGGGAGCAGTGGATGAGGAGATGGCCTTAAAGGTGAGGGTAAGTAGTTTAAAGAGAGGTCTGAAGCGGACAGGAAGCCAGTGGAGGGTTTGACATAAAGGATAGGCCGAGGTAGAGCAGCATGAGAGGAAGATGAGCCTGGAAGCAGCATTGAGTATAGATTGAAGGGGGGCAAGACGGGTGAGCGGGAGACCTATGAGGAGGAGGTTACAGTAGTCGAGGCGTGATATGACTAAAGAGTGGATAAGGGTTTTAGTAGCTTCATTGGTGAGAAAGGGACGGATGCGTACAATGTTGCGTAGGTAGAAACGACAAGAATGAGAGAGGACACGGATGTGTGGTATAAAGGAAGGTGAGGAGTCAAGGATGACACCTAGGCAGCGAATTTTGGGGGATGAGGAGACAGAGGTGTCACAAATGGTTATCGTGATGGAGGGAGGGGAGGAAAAACAATCATTTCCGTTTCCCATATTCAGCTTGAGGAAGCGTTTGGCCATACATGTGCATAGAGATGCAAGGCACTCGGAAATCTTAGACAGCATAGAGGGGTTGAGGTCTTGGGAGGAGAGGTAAATTTGAGTGTCATCAGCATAGAGGTGGTAGTTGAAACCAAAGGTGCTGATGAAGTTACCCAATGAGGAGGTGTAGAGGGAGAAAAGGAGTGGGCCAAGGACAGAGCCCTGGGGGACACCAACAGGGAGCGGAGAGGGATGGGAAGATGATCTAGGGGTGAAAACAGAGAAGGCATGGTCAGAGAGATAGGAGGAGAACCAGGAGAGAGCAGTGTCAGCGAGACCAAAAGAGCAGAGTTACTAAAATTAAGCATTGAATTTTTCTCTAGTTTGCAACAAAAGGATACATATTGTTATTATACATTATCTCTATATATATAGGAACAGGTCCAGAATTCCTACAAGTAACAAGGTAAGTTCATAAAATATCTGATTTGCAATAGTCACATATATGCACACCTCAAGGGGGTTGAGACTTGTTAAGAAAAGGGCACCAAGAGACATGGTGTTAGATGGGGAGTCAGTGACAGTAAGGAGGTTGAGACATGAAATGGCCATATGTGTTTATACAGTCACTGTTGTTGATGCATTCTTATCAGGAGTAACTACATATATCAGTATTGTAGGAAACTCCCTCCTGCATACACAGTTATATGAAAGCTGGTTATCAGCAATAGACATGACTGTAGTAATATAATAAGCTGGAACACATACGAGAGATAAGGCAAAACCATTTTGGACTTTTATGGCCGTGTATAAAATTCTTTATTGGTTAGTCCACTTTTAGACCTTTTGTCCTTTGTCTCTATAAAAACAGCCTACTTACATCCAGGGGCGTCAGAAAATCTTTTGTTTGGGGGGGGGGGGGGGGTGGGGGCCTAAACAAAACTCTGGTACAGAGCCTCTCCCTCTTCTCACCCGATTGCAGTCTCCGGTCCGCTTTGCGAAATAGAGACAGACGCAAGTTAGTTTTCGGTTGTCTCTATTTCGAATAGGGGGCCATTTTAGAATTTTTTTTATGAATGGGTGAGTGTGTGATAGGCATACTCACCCCCATTTATTGTCGCAGACCAGCCGGATGACAGCTATGGAGAGGTGAGTAATCTCTCTGGTGCATTCTAGTATTAGGGGGAGTTAGGGTTAGGCGCTTAGGAAAGGAGGGTGAGGGTTAGGGTCATAGAAGGGGAAAGTTAGGGTCAGGCTGCAGGGAGTGGGGTCTTAGGGTTAGGCTATAGAGAAGGACGTATTAGGGTCAGGCAGTGGGGAAGGGAGAGTTAGGGTAATGGAAGGGGAGGGTTAGGGTTAGAATTTGGGGAAGGGTTGGGGTTAGTTTAGCCACTCACTTTTCGAAGCACCGTTTTCAGTGCTCCGGGGATCGATTGCTATGTCTGTTCGAGGCAGAAGCAATCGATATCCCAGGCAGTTCGAAACTGGCTGGGAGAGAACGGCCCTATCGAAATAGCGCTGTTTTTTGTGGGGACCCACACCCCTTCATGAACTTAGCTCTAGAATGTGCTGCGTGTTCAGTATGGATCTAAATCAAGATCCAGACTTCTGTACTGATTTGCAGATCAACATACACAGCCCTATCCTAGATATCTGCTTTGTGCTTATTTTAAGTGAGGAACAATTGGAAATCATAAGATAAGGCTCACCTGATGGAACTGGCTGGATACAGTCCAGACATACTAGACCCTGTGTTGTACCTCATTATTGCTTGTTTGTAGCTCTATTGTAACACTGTCTACATTGTATCATGTCACTGTTTGTTCCATGTATGGTGCTGCTTTGTGGCATGTTATAAATTTAAGATAAGCGCAACTGTAGTCTTATTTGGTCACTAACATATTTACCTAACATATGTGATTGTATAAAAGTTAATTGAATGGCGACTTGTCAGGGTATATTGCAGTACGTGTCTAATAATTACGGACAGGACGTCAAGATTCAAACCAATAGCAGTACTAAAAGGTCTTGCGAAACAAATCCTATTGCTCATCCGGACTATCAGTCCAAAGCATCCACGCCGATACTGCACATTTTACTACTAAATGCCCCCCCTCCCCATTGGAATCTAGGTTGAACATATTGCTGCAGTAGAGCCATCTCTCCAACCCTGAGACTTTTGTCCTTCTCCTATTTCATCTTTCCCACTGAGGTCACCTTGAGCAGGGCCACCAAGAGGAATTCTGGGCTCTCGAACAGCAACTTCTTGCTGAATCCCCCCCTTTCCCTTTGTTGAATAATACAGATACTATTTGCTGGTGTCCCAGTCCCTGTGTCTGTGCTGTGGCTGCACTCCTGGATGACAGCTCATAATTAAATTAAGCAGTGCAGCTGCTGTTCCCCTTAGTGACGCCTCTGGGCTCCCATTTGTACCCCACCCCTCTCGGTGCCCCTGACCTTGAGCTTGTGGCCAGTGCCTCTCTCTCTCAATCCACACTTTCATGTATACTCCTATTCTGATTACCACTACTTTTATCTTGCCTTTACTATACCATGATATCACAAAGTTCCCCTCTTAATTTTGCCATCTCTTCCTCCATCACCTCCTCCTACCAAAGGTTTCATCATGTACCAGATCAACCTCATCGGGTTATCTAGATTTACATATTTATCTTATCTGTGAAGACTACCTTATTGCCACGTGTATATATTTTTTCTGGTTATGATGCATGTACAGCACTGCAGATTATAAAGCTAGGATAATAAGTATTTATTGCAATCACATGCTTTCAAGAAACTGCTTACCTCTATGAAAACTTAAACAAAAAAAAAAAAAAAACGCAAACATAACAAGCAAAAAACTAAAACATATTATTCTGCTCCACACTGTGAAAATACCTTATCAATTATTGGCTGGTTCCAGACTTAAGTGCTTGAAATTAGTTACTCCTGGGCTAAACCATGTTGATTTCAGGGGGAGTCAAGTTAATTGTATTCTTTGCATGCAGGGATTTATCTTTGAATTGCTTCCTGCACACAGATACTGACCAGCTTTACTATCACACTGTTATTTAGACTTGGGATAGGAAACATCACCTCTCAACTCTAATACTGTTTGCAACAGATGAAATATGACTCCCCTGCAATGGTTTAGCCCAGGAGTAACTAATTTCAAACACTTCAGCTGGGCACACTAGAGCGATTATCGTGCCGATTTGCCAATTATCGCAGATTGGACAAATTATCGCTGTAGTGTGTGGTGCCGATAATCTCCCGAAACTCACGATAATCCTCCTAAAATGTCCGCCAGCAGATAATCGCATCTTATGGGAATACCAATTGATTATCGTTTGCAAAATCGTGCAGTGTGTGGTCATTTACAGATAACCTTACAAGTTAACTAACGATTTTTATGTTTTTCCACACCCCTGCAGGGTGTCTATCTTGATGTACAGAACGTTCTTCCTGTTTGTATCACGTGAGCAGTACTGCAAGTGCCGGTATATAATATAAACCTGCAATTAGCCAGCATTGCGTTTGCACGAATCTTCGTATGGTGTGTGTTACAGAATATACATGTATATTTGAAATAAGGACCCATTATGACCCTGTCTCCCAAGTGCAATGTAAGCAAAATGTAATGTGTAATCTATGTATTATACACTACAACAGGCTATCTACCAATACAGACTCACACTCGGATCTGCCCCTTATGTAAAACATGTGATGGTTATCGCATAGTTTGTGGCCACAAAAGATTTTATGCACTACGATAAAAGCACAGAAATTTTTTTTTTAAATCAGACGAATTATCGTATTGTCCATGGCACCGATATCGTTACCTCTCACTAGCGGGAAAATTGGGACAATTATCTAGAATCTCACGCTGTGACGATAATCGCTCTAGTGTGTGTGTCCAGCTTTACTTAAATCTGGATCCAGCCCTATATGGCAAACCATATCTGTATATCAGATTTATACAGATGATTTGAGCAAGCAGTACAAGAGAGAACGGTCATGCAGTAGTATCCAGTGAACGTGTTGTAGGAAATTCCAGACATAGAAATAGATGCGTATTTTTATGAAGGTAAACTACGTGATGCTGTCGCCGCCTCGAAAATTATTTTTCTGAAATAGAGACAGCTGAAAGCTAATAGCGCCAATTGGAAGATTTTATTAATGAAAGGGTAAGTACGCTGATCGCTTTTCATATCCATTCATTCATTCTAAAACCACCACTGCAGATCCGCCGGACAGGTGAGTATTACAGGAGAGTCTATGGGGAGTCTTAGGGTTATGGTAGGATTAGGATAAGGGTTGAGGTTAAATTAATACTAACTATTTGTCTCTGCATCTTTTTTTCTTCAGTGGATCGATTGCTTCTCCTCTGCAAGGCAGAAGAAATCGATTTCTCAGGCAGTTTGCAATTGGTTAGGAGAAAACGGCCCTTTTGAAATCCAACCAGCCCACAACCGTAAAATACAGTCGCCATAAAATGATTTTTAGCACGGACAACACATTTCTCCACCCAACAAATGACACTGGATGCAGAACAAACTGGATTTTTAAAGCAATCTCAGCTTCAGAACCTAAAATCAAGTAGGCATTATACCAGCCCAGCGGATCCCCTAGTGTGCGCGTGCGGGACCCTGGGCTGCTACAGTGCTCATACAGAGGTTCTGCTAGTCCTGGCTGGTCAGAGCACAGGAGCTGCATAGAGAGGCTGTGCTATGCTGACAGCTTCTTGTGGCTTGCTTGGTAATGAAAGAGAGGCAGAGCTACGCTGGCATGACCTTTCGCGGCAGCATATAACAGCCTCTCTCTCAGTCATAAACGGCGACAGGTACTATTTTCCAAAGCCTAACCCTAACTGACAGCCTAACCCTAAGCAGCAGCATTATCCTAAATTCAGGAGAGTAACAGCAGTCATTCAGAATGGGCAACCTCCTTTCCATTGTCGGAAATCTAAATATATTTCACAAATCCTTCCATGTTGGGTCAGCCACAAGCCACTCTTTCTAAAACTCGTTACAGGCTAAACACTGTGCAATGTCCTGACGACGGGCCGTGTTACCTGCTGTGAATAGGACTTTTCTGAGTTGTGGTCTTTTATTCTGTGCTGACTTGCTGCTGCTGTTTGCTGCAGTAATAAACACTCTTTGACAGGTCACTGATATTACTCTTTTCTGGTTTCACTTAGTGAAAAAAGAAAATAAAGCAGAAGTCTTTGTTTCAGTGTTAGTTAACAGCTTCTATTTAAAGTAGAAGACGCTAACATTTCTTCAGCTACAGTGAGTTTCAAGTAGCTCTGATAATGTGACAGAAAAAAGTTCTATTTGTATGAACCAATGAAATCGCAAGAACGCAGCGCTTAAAATACATTATTTAAATCTATGTACTTAACAAATTTAGTGAATATCAAATAATAAATCATTTTACCCTCCGGCGAATGACCAAGGAAGTCACTAACTTAACAGCAGCAATTTAACAAAGTTCCGTCCGATTGTTTCTACGTTAGGGTTACTATAGTAACCCTAGCGTAACATCTGGCGGGTGCATGCACCCTCCAGTGAAGGCAGGTCACTTACGCACCTTGCGTGCGTAAGTGCCCAGCCGTTATTAAATCTGGATCCGGTCCGAAATCATTAAACACAGAAAGCATAGGAAAATTGCTAATTATCCCACAAATTATATAAAACCATAAACATGGGCGATATAGGGGCCGGATTCAGTCTTGCCTAATGTAAGTGTTTTATTTTTGCTCTTTGAGAGTGGAAAACATCTGCATTTGACGATGGCGTATGCATGTGCAACAGACACAGGATTCCGTGCTGGAAGACTACAGGAAGAACACGGTGCATATGCTGGATAACAGTATGCTTCAGCTTGCCTCCCATCCAGTTATCCGAACTGTCCACAATTTAGGTTTGAACTGTGTGAAAATATTAAGTATCCCAAGATTGCCTTTGGCAGCAGAAGTGAAGGCACTGAACTGCTCCAAGAAATATATCCAAAAGACCTTTTTAGCACATTTCCTTTCTGGTAACACACAAACAGGTAAACTGGAAGAAGGAAGCCACCAAACTCACTCTGCTGACCTCAACATATTTAAGCAAGCCAGTGTTTCCATGATTGGTTATGAGCCAGCATTCAAGGGCCCAGATTTACTAAGCTGCAGGTTTGGAATAGTGGAGATGTTGCCCATAGCAACCAATCAGATTCTAGCTTTCACTTTCCTATTACATACTAGAGAATGCCAGCTACGATCTGACTGGTTGCTATGGACAACGTCTCCACTTCTGCAACCCCACAGCTTAGTAAAGAGGTGGAGAAATCTGTCAAGTTATGATGAGGCTGAACAAAATGGGTGGCCAAGACACATAGGTGAGTATCTTGACTCTAGGGCACCGGGTAGCCAATAAGGACATTTATAGAGAGGAGCAGTAAATGAAGAGAGGCAGGAGAGGAAGAAGTCTGACCGCAGCGTCCATGATTAATTGTACTGGGTAAAGCCAATGAGGAGGAAGCGGTTAGTTAAGGTAGGTAATAACTCCCAGGTTGACCAGACTACCAGTAACTTCATTACTGAGGAAAGGAATGTAATGTAATTATCAATGTTGTTGAGCTCGTTGCAAAAGCAATAGTGAATCAAGTGATGGATGAAGATAAGGGAGTTCAGGGTGATTCCATGGTAGTTCATGTGGTAAATATGTGAGAGAAAAGTGTTGGGAGGTGGGAGGTGACTGGTGAAGATGGATGTGTCATTAATGGCTAAAGGTAGTTGAGAGGGATAGGAGAGCGAGGTACAGTCATGGCTTCCATGAAAAAGAATGGAAATGTCTGGAGGGAACAGTGACAAGGGGATAGCTTGTGGGAAACAGGGAAAAGAAATGAACAGGCCTTAAGCCATCTCAGTTTTGCACTCACTGAATGGCAACACCATCCATTCATTTCCAGTATGTTCTGCTGTTCCATTCTTTTTAGTAGTCCACAAAATGGCTGCCTCCAGCAAGTGACAGGTTCAGTTACAAGCCTCCCTGGTGTACTAAATCTCCCTGATTCCTATCTAAGCAAGCAAGAAGCATACAATGCTCTGGAACCGGGTCTTTTATTATGCATGCCTAGGGGCAGAACTTTCAGTTGCAAAGTGTTCTATAAAAGGCACATCAGAGGCAATTGTGCATGGTACAGTCAGCCAAAGAAGATCATTTCCCCTGAATATGTTCGCATCAGTGGCGACAAACACCGTAATTATGACAAAATTGACTTGAATTAGTTAATCCTACAAAGAGATGGGACAATTATCATTATTGCGGTAACTAGTAATTTTTCACTTCTTCATTTATCTTACAAATTACAGAGGCAAACTGATATTTTTCTCCCTCTTTCTAATTAGAAAAAGGAAAAAAAAAAAAAAAAAAAAAAAAAAAAAAATCAAATTAAAAAAAAAAAAAAAAAAAAAAAAAAAAAAAAAAAAAAAGAAGATATCCAATTTGCTAAAAATCATTTGTAAGATTATTTTATGTAAGAGAATCCTGCATGGATGAAGAAAATACTTAGGAAACGCAAAATACCTAGAAACTGAAAACCTGACTAATGCTATTACCACAATAGGAAAATGCTTGTTAACCATAATGAACATTTACAAAAAAACAAACTGTTAAATCTTATATACATAATAATTATTGGATCCAATCGGGCTTCTTTCCAGGCTGAATAGTTAATAAGTATGGATGGATTTACAGCACCACACATATTGCATATACGTCCTATGTTTACCGTTTTTGACTACTGCGCATGTGTAGTCAATTGTTTACGTAATCTACGTATCTTTTCGATACGTAGATTGCGTATATGTGGTCTAAGACAGCATATACGCAATCTACGTATAGAAAAGATACATAGATTACATAAAACATTGACTACGCATGCGCAGTAGTCAAAAACGGTAAACACCGGACGTATATGCAATACGTCCGGTGCTGTAAATCCTGCCCTAAATTCTTAAGCTGGGCACACTCTAGAGCGATTATCGCTCCCAGCATGTGGCTGCCGATAAACGGGATGATTTTCCCCTGGGGAAAAGTCCTGTTATCAGCACCATACACTGGGGCGATAATCTCTGTAGTAGAGCCTGCAGCCAGCCTATTGGTTGGCTGCAGTCTCTCTCTGATTGGCTGGGTCTCCTGTCAATCTTGACAGGAGATCCATGAAGCCAGCTAATTGGTTGGCTGCAAAAAAAAAAAATTATGAATGGGAAAAATGCTGCACGGTGTCCTCTCTCCCTCTGTCTGGGCATACAGCGCTGTATAACCAGACAGAGGGAGAGAGGACACAGCGCTGCAGCCTGGCTCTGCCCTCTTTCCTTCTTTGTTAAATGTCTATCCAGCAGTCATTTTACACAGAGGGAGATAGGGCAGAGCACTAGGTACCTCCAAAAATTGCAGCTAGGGTCCCATTATCATTTAGAAATTCCAAAAGATGAGATAATTGGGCCCTAGCGTTTTTGGATGGCTTTATTGCCGTTTGAAAAAAAAATCTGCACCATACACTAGAGCGATATTTGGCCCAATCCACAATAATCGTGCGTTTGGGACGATAATCGCTCCAGTGTGTGGCCAGCTTTACCTGTTAACTTTGGTATCCATTTTAAATGGTTTATATTTCAGAGAAGCATAGACAATAATAGATTTTATTTTTTCTGTTTGTCAACTACCATTTTGTGGTATATTTACATTCCAATAATAAACTGAGACAAAAACTGTTCAAACTGTAGAAAATTATATATCTCTATATATCCTGGCAACTAGATTTAACAACATTTGTCAAACCCTGTCTTCATAACATAACATTCACCCATACATACATAATCAATGCACTTCAGTAAACAAACAGATACAGATGTTACTTTTGCTTTGTTTTTTTAACAAATTACTTATTCAAATTAAATAATGCTCTGTGCTGTCCAAAACGCATTATGGACCCAATTCACAAGAACGATTTTTATAAACATACGTGCCTAGTTTTCCATTCAGATGTACTACGCATGCCTAGTAACTATTTTACGCTATCCACGCTATGTAGACAGTTACACTTATAAAAAGGAGAAGTGAAGGTGATGGACATATCAACCAATGAAATTCTATCTACCATTCACATCATTAATATCACCCCCTTCTTCTTTTATACAGGCCAAGGAAAGGAAGCATACTTCAGTCACTAAATGTAGGTTTTGTATTGCAATCACTCTGATAGCATAACGGATCACAATTTTTACTAAAATACAAAAACATGACAAATTATGAAATGTAGGGAAAACAGAGAGGCATCAGATACAGGACACAATTCAGATCCTGACACTTCGCTTCATTATTATTTTTCATTTATTCAAAGTCTTTCTAAAAATGTATAGATCAGGATTCACATTTATTTTGAAACTACCCATTACCGACAAACCTTCTAGCAGCCATTTAGGGATTACTTGACAAAGCAGAAGTGGTCATTGCGTTGGTTACAAATTCTGATTAATGCTCTTCTGGCAGCCTTCCTTTTCAGATGACAATGGCCCAGATCCTGGGCTACGTTCGACAGAGGATTTACGCATGGCGATTACGTAATTCCCCTGCATGCGCACAACCTTATACGCTGGAGTAGTTCCTGGCGTATTTAACGCACATTATGTACGCCGGCTGCTATGTAAAAAGGGGCTGTCCCCCCCTTTTAGGCTTGCTGTATCTCCACCATATAGGTGGAGATAGGCATTTATATTAGGGCTCAGGCGGGGGAAGCCCCATTATGACATTACGAAATGTTAAGGTAGGAATCTGGACACATAAGTGTCCAGATTTTACTACCTTTAGTGGGGAGTGCGCGGGGCATGCACTCCCCGCTACGATGCCGGCCATAATGACCTCAGGCACCCGTAGGTCTGGATCCAGCCCAATGACCATAAGGCAGGACTCAACCACCGAAACTGCAGTCACCAGATTTAGGGGCCGGATGTGTAACATACACGTCTGGTGATTAACCTTTTTTCCCCGCATTTACGCAATCTACATAAGGAAAAGATACGCAGATAACGTAAAACATGTACTACACATGCGCAGGAGAAAAAAAACGCTAAACACCGGACGACTGCATTTACACAATCTACGCAAGGAAAAGATACGTAGATAACTTAAAAACTTTACTACGCATGCGCAGATGCGCAATAGGATAAAACGCTAAACACCGGACGACCACATTTACGCAATCTACGTAAGGAAAAGATACGTAGATAACATAAAAAAATGTACTAAACATGCGCAGTAGGAAAAAACGCTAAACACCGGACATATACGTTATACATCCAGTAGTCTGCATAAGGCCCTTAGTGTGTAAGAAGGGGATAATTTAACTACTTATTGTCAATTCGGTCACCAGGTCCCAATTTCTACTAACCATGGTGAGCAGTATTTTCTGATCCCTGCCATAAAGGTTTATACTTTATACTAGACTTTATTTTGTCACACAATATGTAAAAAAAAAAAAAAAAAGGTTCAAGTGAAGCAGGGGGTCTTTCAAGTCCCTTACACCAAACAAGGAATTTGAGACCATGGGTGTAACTAAGGGGGAAGGGGGAGGGGTTTGTTGGTTCAAACCCCCCCCATCGAAAAATGAAATTTGCACTATATAGAATGGGGTTTCCATAGTAGGTACTCAAAAGATC
>WWET01001664.1:86896-106979 GCA_011038615.1 Limnodynastes dumerilii
GCGCATGCGCATTAGAGCTACGGCCGCCGTACTAGCGACGGCGGCCGTAGCTCTGGATCAGGCCCAAAAAGCCCCTAACCAGGCACATAACTATAGGGGGTGCAAGGTTTGTGGCTGCTACAAGGCTCAGAGGTTAATAGCTGAAAATAGCACTCGGCACTCCGTGTATGAGTGTTTGTATAGCGCTGCAGCGCTCAGCACTCATACATGAAGAGCCAAGAGCTGTTTTAAGCTGCCAACCTCTGACAGCTTTGTGCTACCCATACAGACTTTCTATAGGGTCCAAGGCTGTCACATCTGCCCTTGCCCTTCACCCTATCGTTTCCAATCCTCCTGCTCTCTATGCTCTGCCAAGGACTAGTTCCTCACCCCCTGCTGATAACACATCATCTTTATGTCTCCAAGACGACTTCCACGATCCCTACGATTGGTTTCAACTCTCTATCTCCAGAGGATCTATTTTGTTTATAGCTTTATATGAATCTATTTCGATTACATATCACTCTAGTTCAGCAACTTTATTCCTGCTTTATAGATCAGAGTAGAGGCAAAAAAAAATTTGTATTTCTCTATGCAAAGCTACGTCTTCCCGGTACCCTGAATAATGCTTTTTGTATAAGCTGATCAATACATTAATTAAAGCGTGTATAAAATTGTTTCAGTATTCCTTCTAATTTATGTAGCATTAATATCCTGGCATTTGCTTTGTTTAGTGACTATCCTGTGCATAACAGATGGCACACAAATTAAAAATAGATAATATGGAAGAATCTCTGTTTTAATTGTTTCATTATATGACTTACATCTTTTCTCTCTCTCATTTCAATATTCATGAGTATTCCTGATATAATACGATTTAAATAGTTATACACCTCAGTGTAGTTTTCAGTATATCAATCAATGGTCTTATTTTAGTTATTCAGTTTTATTTTTGTCAGAAATTATATTTAGGTGTTTTTTCCATAGCTCATTACATGTATTCATGGACTCATTCAGCTTCCCTTGTTCTTTGATAACTGGGAAACAGCAACTTTAATTGGTTGCATAAAAATATTCGCATTATGACAACAGCAGAACTTTGGAGGCGTGTTCCGATCCCTAGGCCAATTTTTTAATCCAGCACATGCGTGAGTGCCCCCGTTCCCAGGGTGGATCTGGACCCAAAATTCTTGAGGGTGGCATTTCCGAGGGCAGAGTGGCAAGCAGAAGCATTTCTGCTATGTGGAAGGGGGAGGTATGCTGATCGTACAATGAGGGTGTGCTGAGTGCCCTCTGAATTACCCTGACTTACCCAGCATCCCCAATTTAAGTGTGTGCAGCATGGAAGTTTTAAGGTAAGGAGTCTGTATGAGCGAGGAGAGTGGCCGCCCCCTTGTCTGGGTGTGGTTTGCTGTTATGATTTGTCTATTTTACACACATCATTTTCTGACAACAGCAGCAGTCTTTTTGCAACTGCATATAGCAATGAGTCAAGATGTGAATGGTACCCCACCGACAGGTAAAATTCCCCCTAATCCTCAGCCTAACCCTTCCCTTCTATTACCCTAACCTTAACCTTCCATCCCCAGCAGCCGAACCCTAACCTTAAATGTCCCGCAGCCAGGGGCGGATTGGCCATAGGACTTACAGGGAATTTTCTGGGTAGGCCGGTGGCCTCTGGGGGCCACTCAGCAGCTCCTTTTTTATTTGAAGAAACCTAGGATAATGACTGTTATGGGTGGTGGTTGCTAAAATTATGTCTGTATAGAATGGTGATCATTGGGATTTTGTATGTATTAGGTGGTAGTCACTAAGATGCTGTATGTATTGGGATGTAGTCACTAGGGGCTTGATCCAGACTTACGCCCGCCGTCGCTAGGACGGTGGGCGTAAGCGTAAGATTGGCTGAAAAGCCGATCTGCGCATGCGCCGGGCAGATGTTGCCCGGCGTCGCTACGGCAACACCCGATCATGGATCGGACATCCGTAGCAGCGCCGTAGGGACGCTGGAGGGGACGTCCCCAGCGTCCCTACGTTCAGGTTAGTGTAGGTGGGCGGGGGGAGCTAGTTAAATGAAGGTGGAAGGGCGGGCTAAGCAGCCATACGCTCCTGTGCGAGCGTATGGTCCCTTCCTTACGCCGGCTGAAGTTAGGGTAGCCTTCAGCCGGCGTAAGGAAGGGGCCATACGCCCGCACAGGGGGAGTGTCGGTGAAAGTGAACGCCGATACGCTGTGCTTTAGTAAGCACAGCGCATCGGCGTAGGTCTGGGTCAGGCCCTAGGATGCTGTATGTATTGGGTGGTGGTCACTAGGATTCTGTATGTATTGGGTGGTGGTCACTAGGATGCTGTATGTATTGGGTGGTAGTCACTAGGATGCTGTATGTATTGGGTGGTAGTCACTAGGATTCTGTATGTATTGGGTGGTAGTCACTAGGATACTGTATGTTTCGGGTGGTGGTCATTGGGGTGGCAGCGATTACCTGCATTGCATAGAGGTCACTATAAATCTCTTTATTGGAATGTGAAATACTTGTCAGTTGGTTCTTTATTCTCTACTAATCCACTATACACATTTTTTGGACCCCACCAATGGTTGATCCCACCCACATGTGGCCTCTTGCATATTTTTTTCCCAGGGCCACTTAAAGTTTCCAATCCACCCCTGCCCGCTGCACTCTGTCAGCCATCCCTGCAGACAAGCCGCGGCCTGTCCCCGTTCTCTCCCCGGTGTGTAGAAGAGAACATTTTACTATTGTGAACAGGTACTTTGACGCACAGGGCTTTTCACTATAAGTACCTGTCCCCAGTATTACAAATCGCAATGCCAATATTTTTGAAAATTGTATAGCTGCAATTTAGCTGGCGGCTGCATCATATTCAAAATAGGGCCAGCCGGACCGGCATCAGAGACGCAAATGTAAATTTAGTTTTCATACAAGACACGCAACAGCCAAGCACAATGCAGATACATTCCCAGATATGTTTCCTTCACCAGTAGGGATACTTCATAAGAATGGAAATTTTTGGGGCCCCCATCCATCTTTAGTAGTGTCTGTGGCAGTGGATTGTATGGATCCCTCTGAACCTTAGGGCTCATCACAGGTTGTCCCCCTGTCATCGGGCCTGGTACTCTAAGCCACATTGGTACAGCAAGCAGTGACATAATTACAGCGGCTGGTATTAAGCCACACCTCTGAACCCCACAGTAATTAGGTTACTTGCTGTTTTTCACTTCCCTGCATGTGCGCAGACCCCCTTGAAAGGTTCCTATATAGCCTACCAATGCCTAGCTGCACTCATAAGGTCTGATCCAGACCTACGCTGGTGTGCGTAGCGTATTAACGCCGGCGTACCTTCGATGCATGGCAGTAGGAACTCCCCTTGGTCGTAACCGCGTGCTTTCATATGGTCATTGCGTAGTTACGACGCCTAGTACGCCCACACTCCACGATTTAAATGCATCACTCCTCCCTCGCCGCGGAGTTACGGATTTCGTAAGGCAGGCACGCCCCTTCCAGCGTTAATATGAAGCTAATATGCCGACGGCTCATACGCTCAGAATTTCTCAGCGTAAAATCTGCCCCGCGCATGTGCAGTTAGCAGTTAGTACAAAAAGCCGTTTTTACGCTTACGATCAGCGTAAAACCGCTCATCAGCATAGGTCTGGATCAGGCCCATAATGCATATATAAGCAAACACACACATACACATCCACATGGATCTAGAGTACATCCACGTGGATCTTCAGTAACTTTGGGCTGGATCCCAACTTATGTAAGTGCTTGAAATGAGTTACTCCTGGGCTAAACCATGTTGATTGCAGGGGAGTCATATTTCATCTGTTGCAAACAGTATTAGAGATGAGAGGTGATGTATCCTATGCCACGTCTAAATAACAGTGTGATAGCAAAGCTGGTCAGTATCTGTGTGCAGTAAGCAATTCAAAGATATATCCCTGCATGCAAAGAATACAATTAACTTGACTCCCCCTGCAATCAACATGGTTTAGCCCAGGAGTGACTCATTTTAAGCACTTACTTAAGTCTGGATCCAGTCCTTTATCCATAAACAGAGCAGTTTGTAGTGACTGAATCTCTTGTTCTGTGTTATACATATGGTGGCATACTGCCAGCCTTTCCCCTCACAGTTTGGATGGCAGTTTATAAAGTACATGCCAATGGGAAAGTTTTGTCATTCTTTTGAAAAAGCAGCAATTGTGTGGTGATGGGATTGCCCTCTGCTTGGAAAATGCGTCTTACGGGGGATGGTTTGTCAGATTTAAAATACTGAAAATATAGTTTATGTCTGAACTGATTTTAATGATTTCAGGCTTAAGGTAAAGAAACTTGATTACACCAGTGGAGCATTCCCCGCAGGAAAGAATTATAGTGTACGTTACATTGTAGAGAGTAAGGAATTTTAGAAAGAATAGGCTAGATTTACTTGCAGTTAACATGACGAGGAAATCGGTGGGAGGAATTTAATATAACCCCAAGGCAGCGGGTATTCATGACTTGATGAATAGGGGTCTTGTTGACTGTAATGTATCAATAACAATTATGACGTTTATAGGACATAGTGCTAAGCATAAATTTTCTGGGTGACATTTTTTTTATTTCTAAACGGGGGAAATAAATATAACTGATGCAAGAGATGATATTACAAATGTTTGGACGTGTGAGGTACTTGAACCAAGGAGAAGCATTACAGGTAAAACGTTCAGTGATAGGAATATATGTGCAATAAATGCCAATGATCTGCTGTCATAAATAATGAAATGAGCATGGATTTATTAGATTAATCTTGCCGCAGATATTTCTGTACAATCATTAATTATCGGTGTTTATATTTATAATTAGCTTCAAATACCTTTCTTTAATAGCCTTACAGAGTATTGATTGTCTTTTTGCATTTTTGATACTTTAATTATGCCCTTTAAGCCCTATAAGCATACAGCAAGAGTCGTAACTAGAAGCGTTAGCACTTGGAGGGGGGTGAAAAATGGATGCCCGTAACTTTAACATAATTAACTTTAAATATTAACTTATCTGCTGTCACCCCTATTACATACCCTTTAATACAGCCCTGGGGGCAGCTATTTTTGTTTAACTTTTGTTTATTAAAACATCAGACACAATACACATAAGCAGAGTTACAACATAGGCATAGTCTGTCAGGACTTACAGTTATTACAGCAAGGTAACAGTAAAATAACATTAATAAGATATTATATCTATAGGGGCAGGGGTAGAGGTCGCCGTCAGAGGAGTTATGGGATCTAGAGACACATAAAATCTGAGAAAGTTCAGCCCTAGGGGAGGGATTGGTGCTACATGATCTGCGGGTTATAAACCCATAGGAACAGGGGCAGATTTCTGGCTAAACCATGGTGCCCACACATTGTAAAAGGCCTTCTTAGTGCCTCTTAAGTAAGGTGTCATTCTTTCCATGTCTGCAACAAACCATATATACCCAATCAGAGAACGCAGGGAGGGGGATTTGGCTGTGTCCAAGCTTTAGCAATAAGTCATTTGGCCATAGCTAAGGTATGGGGTGCTAATTTGAAAAAAGAGGCCTTTGTTTTGGGGATAGGTTAGCGTAGGAGAAAAAAACAGGGGGGGCAGGGACGATAGAAGGGCCACCAGCAGGGTATGGACCGTTTCCCAGAACGGGAGTAAGTTGGGGCAAGTCCACCACACGTGAAGGAATGTCCCCATGCCTTCACAAAGCGGAGGCAGCTGTTTTTAATGTCAATAAATAATGTTTCGGGAAATCTAAATATATTAGCAACACTTAAATAAAGCCTAAATTTAAATAGCATAATTCTAATAACAATGATATGGAATGATCTTTGTTTTATATATCGCTGGTCAGCATTTGTTACACTTTACTATTAGCTAGCCTAAGGGCTGTTTATTAATTCTGACTTTGTTTCCCTGATCATCCCTGGATTGGATAAGTAATCTTTATCTTATTCTGTGACTCGTTCAGCTCTACCAGTCACTTTAATGTGTATTTTTTACTATGTTACATTTTGACCACTCACTATGAACTGTAGCAAAATATACACAATATACACAATATACAAAATATACACAATCATTTTTAGAACTGGCCAAGGTAATAATACATAAAAAGTATCACTTAGGTATCAAAATGTAATCACAGCACATTATTTTAATGGATGTAATAAAGTTTACTCTTTAACCTATTTCTAGGCAGTGGTGTGCGCTCTAGTGGTTCTATCTTGGACTGACTATATGTCAGTCTGCCCCTTCTTCCTTTATAATATATCTTTACAAGTATAGAAATATATAACAGTAATCATTTATTTTTTAACCATGTGTAGTCATGGTGGGCACCAAAGAGGGAGGATCACAATTGTGTGTGTAATCTAGGCATAGATTTTCTTGTGACCTTTGGAACATTGAAGGATGTCCTGAAACTAGGCTAAATATACTATGAATGCATTAACAGAACTTATAACCAATTGAAAAATAATGTGACAGTCTGGAGGCCTGGTTCACAACCCCGTAATTTTTTACATACATGCCTAATTTTCCGATTCTAGCTACTACGCATGCGTAGTAACTATTTTACGCTATATACATAGCGATTCGTTACGTAGATTGCGCACATGCATAGTAGCTAGAATCGGAAAATTAGGCACGTATGTAAAAAATTACGGGGTTGTGAATCCGGCCCTGGATCTGTATTTAGTGTGTTGACACGCTTATACTGACAACCAGAGGTAGAAGTAGACCATCTCTGACCCCATAGGAAGGAGACGGGGCCCGACTCTTGATGTGGACTATGTTAAGCTTGCATTGCCCTCCCTCTCTACCTGGTGTGCGCATGTCCAGGCTGCTGTCAGAGGCTGGCTACTTAAGACAGCATTTGGCAATAAGTCTGTGAGTGCTGAGCACTAATTATAAATTGGCAGCTAAAAGCTTTGCTGCACAACACCGACCCCCAACCCCGTCAGCAGAGGGCAGCACTAAGTTGTCAACTGCTGTCATGTTATTTATAAACAATACTTAGATGCTGCCAGCCTCTGACAGCATAGATTTGTGCTCTTTGGGTGCAGGGTAGATGGCTGCCACCGTCTCCTGTCATCTGTGCCCCATAGCAGCTGCACACCCTGCTACCGCGGTAGTTACGTCACTAGCCACGCCCACTTGCGGATACAACCAGCCTCCCTGGCGGTTGTGTCATTTTTCTGAAGTCTGGCTAGAGTGGATTGCATTTCCATCAGGCAGCATAGATCCGTGTACAAGAGCAAAACGCTAAAAATGACATAATCCAATCCGACCGCTTCCGAATCGGAAGCCAAAATCCAGACTTCCGTAATGGAAGTGCTTCTGATGGCGGAACGGGGCAGGATGTATGTCCCATACACTATCTGGGAGGGGGGAAACATGCTAATTGTACAATAAGGGCTACAAACTATCCAGATATCTGCACTATCTCCATTTTACGGATCCAGCGCTGAGCACTGCAGCAGCGGAGATTTGAATCCGGTCCTCTAAGCTCAGTTTGTGTCCTGTGTCTGGTTTTGAGACTGGAAAAGGTCTCTTGTGATATCTACAGTCCTTGTGCAAGATGAGTCCTGTAAATGTTATTTCAGTGTGTGCCAGCATACAGATGACTGCAATTAATTAATATCACAATAAGAGGTTGTCTACTGTGTTGTGTATTGTTTGTATTCATGATTCAGTACATGCAATGACATGACTACCAATCTGAACCTAGTGTGGTAAAAGGGGGTGTTATTAAGAGTGTACATATAAAGCTTAGCTAAATGGGGATGTAGTACAAAGAGACTGGTATTTCAAGTAATCTGGGGGTTGGTTAGGAATTTATGGCAACAACAGAGTTAATATTATGTAAGTGTGTCTTTCTCTACTAAAAAAGCTGCTTATAATGTATGTATTATTATTAAATATGATTTGTAAATGCTTAAATATTTGAATTACACTAAAAAGAAGCTTCATACATTGCATCAATTAATAGCCAGATTATTGCTTTCAAATATGCTAGGTCTATATTTAAGTGTCTCCAATTATCTTGTGTATGTGACAAAATGACAATTTATCCTTTTCTGTTTCAATTGTACACAAAGAACAGTGTGCTTTGTTTATTATTGTAACATACAAATACACTTGTTCTGGTTGACCTAATGTATTGATGCACAAATGTATTTGCACATTTATTTTGCACACAAAACACATTAAGACACAATGTTGCAAGTACAGTCACACATCCCTACACACAAGGTAACCCCCCTCCTCAGTCCAATTAAAATGCATCCTTCTGCCACCAACCAGAAAACAGCTTTGCATCCTCCAATCATGGTCTGGCTAACATCCCAGCTCTAGAGGGCTGCATGCCCCCCCTTCACTCCCCACCTCTAGCAGAGAGCGTGAGGATTGATCAGCAGGTCCCTGCTGAGCTGCTTGTATGTAACACGGCAGCATCCACACCATGCTCCCTGCACCTTAACACTGTCTTTCTTACCCCAGCCTGCCTTTTTAGCAACATTGCAATATATATTTCTTTGCTTTTTATTTTTTACTTGAAAAAGGTGCTTTGTTTTTCATTGGGGTGTGTTTTTTTCTTTTTCTTTTTTTTTTTGCTTGTGTTTCATTCATTATATTCAGACTCCAGAGCACTGCATCAAGACAGGATATACGACAAGGTCCAGCTGACAGAGAGAAAAGCAGCTCCTTATTGATGGTGAGGACCAAAAGGAATTCAATTGGGCGTCACAAGAACGGACAGGTTTATCCAGCAAGAGAGGGGGGGAGAAAAAGCAAAGACAGCCATCCCCCCCTCTTCGTCCCCAACCCTCCTCCCCCCTTTTCTCTTGAGGATTTTCCTTGCATCTGGATCCCCGTGGAAAGAGAGAGGGGAAGATGACCACGGTTGGGAAAGATGGTGGTGGAACACCGCACATGCAGTATGTTGGCCCATACCGGCTTGAGAAAACATTGGGAAAGGGACAGACAGGTGAGTACTGCCGGAAACAAAGATGTAGGTGGAAGGATTGGGTGGGAGCAATTGATGATTCTGTGGGAGGACCTGTGATTATAAATGGTCCTTATTTTGGATAAACAATGCCTCTGCTTTTTTTTTTTATGTAAACCACCAAAAAATCTGCAGGCTAGACTTGCAAGACAGCTGGTGGAGGATTATGGGCCTGGTTTCACCAGGGCTGGCGTGGGGTGGAGACATTATTAAACCAGAAGATATATAGCAACTTCCTAGAGGTTACAGCCCAAGGCACAGCGGTGGTGCTTAGGTGTCACAAGAGGACAGAGCAGGACGAGCGGTTGGAAGTATAATACTTCAATTATTGACAAGTCATTTGTAAAGAAAGAAAAATAACAGTGAGAGGCCGGGATTATGTGTAGCAGGTTTCAGTGACCACAGATCTTGACATATACCTGTAGAAATGCACCGTCATTGTACATGCTTAGCTTAGATAATCTACACAAGGTTATATAATTGTACCTGCCCATATGGCAGCTGATTAAAACTTTATGTGAAAAGGACAGCATTTTCTTTATAGATATTACAACGTATTTTGGGAATGATTTATTAATGATTAAGTACAATTCAGTGACTTTCGTGAGGATAATACATTCTTGCACCAGACTTTATGAACTGAAGAATTGGAAATTCCTTTATTGTGATAGCTTGAGATTGTGATCCTGCTTTATGATAGATACGATCGGGATCCGGTGGGCCATTGTTCTTATGTGTTAGTTAAGGTTTCAGGCTTTAATGGCCATTGTGGTACCTTTAAACCAACAGTGCTAAAACTAGAGTGAGGGGTCACAAGTGTCTTTGTTTGCTGTCACTGGTGAGGTTGTCCCATTCTTCTCCAGGCTTCTTTACCTTCTAGTGGAAATAAAAGTGCATGCACTTCACTGTATCTTTGCACAGGCCTAGTGTGGAATCATCTCGCTATGCAACAATACAAACCACTACTAGCAATATTTATCCTCAAAGGCAGCTATACCCCTGCTGCAATTTTTGCACTGTTTGGGTGTCAGTGTTTTTCTGTGCTGCTGACACTGACACTACATTTATAGGATTCAAATCTTAACATCTATATTATCATTTGTAAATATGAACCAAGCTATCACTCCATATATAACTTAAATATCTGGCTTTGTATTTGCTTGAGCTCACTGCTGAGACATCCGGTGTGAAATGTGGGAACTCACAGCAAGCATTTGGCCGAGTATCATAGGAGTTGTAGTTCAAGAAACGCTGATGTGTTATGTGATAAGGACAAACTGGAGGTGCTACATTATAGGGTTAGTGAACTCTTAGCTACAAATTCTAAACTTAGCTTAGACGGTAATCGTATAAGTGTATTGTTCATTTCAAGAATAAACTGGAATTTCTTTTGTCTCCTGAACTCAGGTAATGAAATAAAGAAGTGTCATTTGTCTTGGTCTGTAGTAACAATGGGTGATGTTAAGAATGAGGCTCATAGGATGAAAGCAGACAAGCCTTCCCCATGGCTGGGCAAAGTATGTGTGCATGGCAGTGTAAGGGTAAATTGTCACTGTGACAGCACAGATAGCGTGCATGCTTGCGTGTTGTCATCCGTCATACGGAGGAACAATAGCCACAGCTTAGATCTTCAAGGGCTTGGTGGAGGGGGATGTGAAGGGTTAGGATTTAGAAGGGGACTGTGTGTCAGTGTGTGTCAGTGTGTGTGTGTGTGATTTTTTAGGAAGAGAAGCAGGTGTTAGGACGGACCGGTGCGTAATTAGCCAGAGGGAACTCAGCTGAGATTTTCAGGCACTGTGAAAATGATCCATATGCCCCCCTTCTGTCAGCTCTCACACAAAGGCAGATGACCCACTCCCCCACACAAAGGCACACACAATATGTCAAGACACATCGCACTATGGATACAACTCTCACCTCTTCCTGTCTACAGACACCAAGGAACCCCCCTGAGCCCAGGAGCAAACAAAGGCCTGGATAACGCACTCATACCTACTATACTTCTACATGGAATAAACACACATTACATTATATTATTTATTACACAATCATGTACGCATCTGTATGAGTGTGTATTGTATATTTATATACTATCTAGATATATTAATATATATATATATTTATATATGTATATTTAATATATTTAAATATAGATATTAGATAGGCAGATATGCTTGTGTACAATATATATAAATACGCACACACACATACACTGCATAGACCTGACGTTGAGCTGGACGTCTGTCTGTTTGTGTAACCTAAAATCCACTGAGTTGCGCTGCACATACCACAAGTAGAGCACCCCTGACATGCATATCTGCTTGTATCTGACAATTCTGCCTGCTTCTAAGTACAGCGGGCGCGCTTGCATAATTGCAAACAGATGCGGACTCGTAGTGAGACGTTTATATGCTTGTCAGTAGCCGCATCTCTTGCAGGTGCCTGAGGGCTTGTGCAAATACATACTGATAGTGACGATAACAGCAGCGAGCACAAGCTAGCCACTTCTGATTGGGCGATGGTGCATTTGCCTCTTTATTCATTTATACATTATAACATTTTATTGTGTTTATTTTAAAATGAATTGGTTTGCCATAAGTGAGTATGTAGCGAATATTTTAACGACATGCATTTTACAGGGTTCTCTTTTTAAATAATATCAAATAGTGACTGCAGTTTCTTTATCAAAACAAATGTAACAAAAAAAAAAATCCTTTTGTACAGTATATATATACCTAAATATAAAGATATAGGGTTGGATCCAGACTTTGAATTCCATGCACACAGATGTCTAAAAATAAGGGACGGGATTGAGATTACCGGTGCCGGATCCATATGGATGAGGGGAGGCTACCACCTCGCTGGTATGGAGATACAAACCATAGACCCTGAAAACGTCCACACTGAGGACCTGATTCAGAGACTGAACATAAGAGAGGAAAGTTACTACTGGGCAAAACCATTGTTGATTTCAGGGGGAAGAGGAGGTCAAATTTTATCTGTTGCAAACAGTATTAGAGTTGGGAGGTGGCATAAAGTCTAAATAACAGTGTGATAGTAAAGCTGGTCAGTATCTGTGTGCAGTAAGCAATTCAAAGATCTATCCCTGCATGCAAAGAATATAATTAACCTGACTCCCCCTGCAATCAACATGGTTTTGCCCAGGAGTAACTTTCCTCGGATTCAGACCCCCGCATGCTTTCCGTGCGCGTAGGGGTCTGAAATTACGCGAGACAGAGGGGAGTGCACACCCCCTGTCACTCCCCTCTGGCGTGCAGGCTTTATGAATGGCACCATGTTTCCCGCCCCTTCATTCCCACCGTCAGAAATGATCCCAAGGCGAAACTCTGGATCCAGTTGGGAATACAATGCGTGAGCACACGCTTGAGAAAAAAAAAAAATTTGGTCAAAGTGATCAAAAAATGCCCCCTTATTGTAAATCTTCTTCTGGTCCAAGATTCATAGGGATCCACTAGTTCTGGGCCACAAACATGCATGCATTTGCTGTTTCATCACTCATACACACAGACCAGCTTAGGACAGCCATAGAGGCTAACTCTTTGGAAACATTTCTGTTAGCTCATAGATCAGTTAAAACCTGCAATCTATACAGAAGTAGACATGCTTTAAGGGCTTCTATTGGTCCTCCTAGAATATTTCCAGATGCAAACCCCTTTCTCAGTCTTTGGAAGTGCTACTAGTAAAGCATATTTCACCAAGACACGTATTGTTGAAGCACCTCAAAATGTACAAGTAATATAAAATAAATAGTCCAGAAAAATTTATGGTGACCTTTAAATATACATTATGTTCTATGCTCATTTTAACTGATCATAACATAGAAGGGACATCAGGACTGTCCTTATTATGTGTCACACTTTTTGTGAAGATTTCCAAATGTACCAGAAATATTCTCTCCATCAGAAGGGCAAGTAAGAGGTTCGAAATGCACACTGTTAACATTATGCATTATGCGTTAGAATTATGCTAAATCTGCATGCCTATTACCTGCCAGAAAAGGCGGGGATAGATATGCAGATGAAGGTAAGTGGGCGGTGGCAGGAAGATCCGCACAGATCTACATTTGGACAGACGCAGGTTTGTGCTTTGTTCACTCCCCTCCACATGAGAGTTCACTCCCCTCTGACATGTGGACTTACAGACCTCCGCATGTATGGGGATCAGGATGAGTTTCTATAAGACAAGACTCAACCTGACCATGGAACAAATCAAGTTCTAGGCCTCTAGGAGCAAAGCCAGAAATACCTGTAGCGGTAGGAGCAATCATGTGTGTAATCCACACTCGGCAGAAAATGGCCCATGATCTATATATTATCGTCATCTGGGCCAATATTTTGCCATCAGCTATTTTCTCCTGAAATCCATACATAAATGAACAGTATTTACACTGCAGGAATTTGCTTGTACTTATTGTCATCGCCATTGTAAAAATATTGCAGGTTTTTTTCTCTCGGTGCGGGGCTGATCCAGTGGTTAGCCTATGACAGTATGCGTAGATTTTGCACCTCACATAGGGCCATATTCACACCTAAGAGTAAGTTAGGTGCGGACAGAACCGGACCTAACTCACCGGTGCAGCCCCTAACCCGTCCCTCGTTTTTAGGTATCTTATGGGAGTTACCTTATCTTACCGTGCGTAGTTTCCTACTTGAGAAGGAAACTCTGCACAGTCAATGTCTCTCCCTGCCCCCCCCCCCCCCCCCCCCCCCCCCCCCACACCCACAACCNNNCCCCCCGCGCCCGGCCAATCTAAATCACTCCCAACTCCCACTTCTACCTAAACACTCCCCGAGGCAGCATTACGCCGCCTCTTTCTTACTAAACTACTCCGTGCAGTCTTTAAAGACCTAACTGGTACGTAGATTGCGTTAATGACCTACTATGTATGTGTAGTAGGTCATTTCGAAAATCTCTGAACCTAAGAAGAAGAAGCGTCTTAGGTGTGAATACAGTCCACGCTGAGAATCAATACTCATGCCATGATGCTTTATCCATACCCAAATGCTACTCACGTTGCAGCGGCTTGCGTTCTGAAAGGGTGTGTCATGGAGGGGAAGGAGGGATGTAATCAATATACAGTAAAAGCAATGCCCATATAGATGACAGAAATAAGCACTGACACAGGTAATGTCCAGGGGCTGACACTCAATGACCTGTTTCAAACCTTTGCATTAGAATTTCATAACTCAAACACATTACAATGTTATAAAATCACTGCTAGAGCATGGTGCAGGTGTGAAATATTGTGCAGGTGTAAATACGTGTTGGCCATATGTACGTGTGCGGATCACTGCGGTTACGTTGGCAAAAGTTAAGGTAGGGTTTGGAAAGCGTATCTTGACAAAATACGTACGTTCAAGGGGTGTGCCGAGGGGAGTGTATAAAAGGTACGCACGCGAAAATACGCTACGCGAGTAAACGTAGTTCTGGATCTACCCTATTACCAGGAATTTATCGACGACGATTTCATTATTATCGTGAAATGCCCATACACTGTGCGATTTTACATTTTAGCTTCTGCTTTGGCCCGATAACACAATAATTGCAAAATCGGGACGGTAATCGCTCTAGTGTATGGCCAGCTTTAGTAACGACAGGTCATTTACATTTGCTGCATGCGCATATCTGGCTGTGGTAACGCACTGTGCATGCACGCGGCAGATGTTACGCACTGTAACTCTGATCATACGTAACTTGCACGTAACTCCATGACATAGACTATGATAGGCGTATGATAGATACACTGCCCCTGGCGCTCCTCTCTCACGTAACTTAGCTGACTTATGTGTTTAGAACCCTGCCTTAACTTTTCCTTGCATATCTCTGGTCGTACGTAAGTGCCGAACCCAGTTTATACTGTACTGTTTCAATGCTTCCTCCTACCCACAATGGGCTGTATCCAGAGATATGGCCACACAGGGAATTACAGTCGGCTCAGCCGTAATTTTCCTGTTTTGAAGGTTGTGCTAATGCGCGCAACCTTCATATGGCGACATAAGGGCCGACTTCCATAACTATAGTTACAGCCGCTGGCTGTTACGAAAAGGGGGCTTTCCCCCTCTTTACGCATGCCGTATCTCTGCCGTCAAGGCGGAGATAGGCATGCAAATTAGGGAACGGGACGGAGGAAGCAATAAGGCCACAGAGCCGATCATAATCGTTAGGGTAGGAATCTACCGCCCACCGGCGGGAAGTGCACATGGCTATGATGACGGCTGTACAGACCTTGGGCGGCCGTAAGGTGCCCGTAGGTCTGGATCAGACCCAATACGTATATTTGGCTTACTTAGGGATATCGGGTCTAATCCAGATCTACGCCGATGCGCTGTGCTTAGTAAAGCACAGCGTATCGGAGTCCAGTCTCCCCGACACTCCCCCTATGCGAGCGTATTTTTCCTTGCTTACACCGGCTGAAGACTACCCTAACTTCAGCTGGCCTAAGCAAGGGAAAATACGCTCGCACAGGAGCGTTTGGCCGCTAACCCCTCCCTCTCTCCCACATTAAACTAGTTCCCCCCGCCCGCCTACACTAACCTGAACGTAGTATCGCTGGGGGACGCTCCAAGGCGATCGGGCGTTGCAACGATCGGGCGTTGCGGACGTCCTCCAGCGTCCCAACGCTCACGTTACTCCTGGAGGGCGGGGGGAGGTAAGTAAATTAGGCTAGGGGGGCGTGCTAGGCGGCCATACGCTCCTGTGTGAGCGTATGGCCCCTTCCTTACGCCGGGCGAAGCTAACGCTGGAGGGGACGCCCCCTCCAGCGTTACTACGGCTTTGCTACGGGTGCCCGATCAACGATCGTGCGTTGCCGTAGCTGCGCCAGGCAGATCGGCTTTTAATCGTCTTAACGCCAGCCAGCATAGGTCTGCATCAGGCCCATCACACCCTGTCGTAGGGACATTACAAGTTATGTACAAGTTACGTACAATTGCAGTTACGATAAATAACTTCCGCCACGCGCATGCGCAGTGCGTTCCAACAGCCATATTTCCACATGCCGCGTGCATAAGTTGGCTGTTGTTATTAAATCTGGATCAGGCCCTTGGTCTCTGTGGGCCAGATTTACTAAGCTGCGATGTGGAAGTGGAGATGTTGCCCATAGCAACCATAATCAATCAGATTCTAGATCTCATTTAACTATTGCATACTAGAGAATGTCAGCTAGCATCTGATTGGTTGCTATGGGCAACATCTCCACTTTTCTAAACTCGCAGCTTAGTAAATCTGGCCCTTTGTGAGGCCTTGGATGTCAGTACAGTTTTATATGTAAAAAAACAAATATTAGATAATGGGCCGGATCCAGACCTGCACCCAACAGGTCACTTACGCATGCAAGCATGCGCCCTCCAGAAGTTACGCTAGGGTTACCATAGTTACTGTCATAACCCTGGCATAGCAACATTAGTTCCGTACGACCCATTTGCATACAAATGGGCTGTGCTTCCCCTCCGCCTGCTAAAATGGGCGGGGGGAAGCATGCACAATGTATAGTTTGGGAGGGAACTCCTACACTTGTGCGGATAAGCGGTCGCACAGACTACTGATCCACACGATTTCTTTAAGATAGGTTTATTGCAGTGTAAGCTGCCATAAAGCCCGCATGAGAGAGGAGAGTGACAGGGGGCTTGCACTCCCCTCCCTCTCTTGGACGGAGAGACTCCCGTACGTACAGAAAGCGTGCAGGGGTCTGGATCCAGTCCTATGTTCTACTCAACTCAAAAAAATAGAGCTCTAGGGCTTCATATAGCCCACACATCACTGTATATCAAACAATGGGAATAGGAAAGAAAAGGTGTCCCTTTTTTACTTATATGCCTGTATCACAATCACCACTCCAGCGATTCTCCTTTTTTCCAGCAGCTGTGGCTTTTCAGGGTCATATGTCATGCTATTATCTTGTATAACTCCTGGAAACACTAACAGCTGTGCACATAGCCGGCCCCTTGCCAAACACCTAGAACCCGATGAGTTGTGAGTAACAGCACAGCAAGGAACCAATCTGCACCTTGGCAAAATCATATTGATCTGCAGGGGGAAGCTAAATTTAAATGTGATGTTTTGTAGCGTAACTTTAAATAACAATTTACATATAAAGGCCCAGATCCAGAACAACGCTTGTGAGCGAATTTACGCGTGACGGAGACGTAAAATCGCCTTTTGGTAAGTACTGCGCATACGCACCATAGAAAATACGCTCAGTAACGTAGCGTAATGGTGAACGTATGGGCCATTCACGTATGTGTCACGTAAATAAATACGTGTGAGCGTGCCAATTTTACGTGAGTCCAAAATACGTCTGAAATACGTTAAGTAGGCGGGGGTTTGTATTTAAAGTGTACAGTATGGGCGTGCTTAGCTGCGTTTTAAAGTGTATGGGCGTGCTTAGCTGCGTAAATACGTGTTGCCCATACGTACGTGTGCGGATCACTGCGGTTACGTTGGCAAAAGTTATGGTAGGGTTTGAAAAGCGTATCTTGACAAAATACATACGTTCAAGGGGTGTTACTAGGGGAGTGTATAGAAGGTACGCACGTGAAAATACGCTACGCGAGTAAACGTACGGCAAACGTAGTTCTGGATCTACCCCAAAGTTTTTTATTACATAAAAAATGTGATTTGCACCCCTGTGTTGCAGCATTGTTTGTCCAGGTGCAGATTTGCATCTTTTTGTGCATTTAGACCTCTAGGACCTCGTGAGTCCATGTGAGTGAAGGCAGTACTCCGACTCCTGTCTTAAATGTTATGCACCCGTCCTAACGTGAAGTCGGGCCAATGCATAATACAGAATCATACGTTAGGTCTTAGCCAAGCCCTAACTGTATGAATTGCACCGATCCTCCTGCCCACCATGCGTATACCATATACAGACGGCGGGCTGTCACACCCTTCTACCGTAGGCCATTACTGCACTTAATGCAGCACTGAGCATGCTGCGTTCCCATGCATAACAGACCTCAGCGTGCATGCGCAGTACAAGCAAGCATACAGCGTGCCTATGCATTCGCTATGTTTAAGTACCCTGTTGTTCTTAATTCTAGATCCGGTCCTTAGTCTGTAATTTTGTATTGATTCTCCTACAGGCACCATGACACCAGTCAGCTATCTGCTGATTGATTGCTGCAATTCAATGGAAAGTCTGGATATTGCTCAGCTGTCTATTTTTATCATTGTCATTTTGTACCACTTCAGAAAAGAATAGTTTGAACTCGGTAAAAAATGAATGTTCATCGAGGGGAGAGATTCCATTTAATTACATTGGATCGGATCCTGATGTAGTCGTTTGGGGCTGTTATCCACATGCTGCATGCAGAACACGGCCCCAATCTTCCTGTGCGCACAGGCACACCTACTGCACAGATCTGAATCTTCAAGATCCAGATTTCCGTTCTGGAAGTCGTTCCGGCAGGGATACTGTTGCTGCCATGAAGGTCCGGTTTTCTAGAATGATGCAGCTGAAAGCTTAATTTCGGCTTCACTATTCCCGATCACATTTTTAAAAAAAAATGTAAATCAACACTGCGGAACATGTACCATTTAGATTGGCCCATATTCGAAAAAGGTACCTGTTCTGCTTAAGGTTAGGCTGTGGAAGAGGAGGGGGTTAGGGTTAGGTTTAGGCTGCGGGATGACAATGGTTAAGGTTACAGGAGAGTTAGGGTTAAGCTGCGGTGAGCAGAGGGTTATGGTTAGGGTTAGGCTGAGTAACCAGGATGGTTAGGGGAAAGTTAGGGTTAGGGGAGAGTTAGGGTTTGGGGATAGTTAAAGTTAGGGTTGATAAAACATACTTTTCGCCATTCCGATATTCAAAAAGCATGTGGTCGCAGGGGCTATCTCTTCTCAGTGCACACTGCCAAAAAGTGACGGTAGTCGGCACCTTATTCCCGAAATCGATATGTCGCAAGACAGATTTTCTAACCTGTGAACTACATCCAGTCCAGCGGTTGGGGGTAGGGCATGCTTAAAGCATATCCACATTGTGAGACAGGGAAAGATATTTAAATCGTACAGTAAGGGCAGGTGTGGTTGTTGCTGCGAACAGCCATTTTTCGATAGGGCCATTGTCACCTAGCCAGTTGCAAACTGACTGGGAAATCGATTGCTTCTGCATCGTCGAGGAGAAGCAGTCGATCCAGGGAAGAAAGAAGATGGAGCTGCGAATGGTGAGTATGAATGTAACCCCAACCCTTAACCTAATCCTTACCCTAAACCTCCCATTCCATTACCCTAACCCTTACTTTCCCACAGCCTGACCCTAAGTCTCCCTGCCACGCAGCTTGACACTAAGACTCTCCTCCCCAGAGCCTAAAACTAAGACTCCCCTCTCCGCAGCCTAACCCTAAGATACCCCTCCCCACAGCCTAACCTTAAGACTCCCCTCCCCACAGCCTAACCTAAAGACTCCCTTCCCTGCAGCCTAACTTTAAGACTCCCTTCCCTGCAGCCTGACCCTAAGACTCCCTTACCCTTAGGCTAATCCCAATACCATAGACTTTCCTGTAATTCTAACTTCAGTGCGGTGGTGGTCCAGCGGGTCTGCAGAGGCGATTTGCCAATTAATGAATGGGTGATTATAGTGAATAATAAATTCATTATCCTTCCCCTTTTACGAAAGAAAGATTCTAATTAATAATTTTTTTTAAAAAATAGAGGCAGACAGAAATAAGCTTTTGGCTGCCTGTATTACAAAAACAGAAGACTGCATCCCGTAATTGCTTGGTTAAGCCCTTATATACGACCCTCATTTATGTGGCAGCCCCATTTTAAGTGAGACCGGCGCTTAATTGTTAAGGTAGGGAACTGCACGCAGAAAGCCATAATTGAGAGGGGAGTGTTCTCCGCTCACACATATGGTAATTAGGATCGCACAGGGATAGCAGGACCCTGTTAAATCAGGTCCAGTTCATTATTACCATTTAAAAAAAACAAACAAACAATGGGGTAGATCCAGAACTACGTTTGCCGTACGTTTATTCGCGTAGCGTATTTTCGTGTGCGTATATTCTATACACTCCCCTAGGCACACCCCTTGAACGAACGTATTTTGTCAAGATAAGC
>WWET01001664.1:107243-132264 GCA_011038615.1 Limnodynastes dumerilii
TACGTCACTGAGCGTATTTTCTATGGTGCGCATGCGCAGTACTTACCAAAAGGCGATTTTACGTCTCCGCCACGCGTAAATTCGCTCACAATCGTTGTTCTGGATCTGGGCCAATGTTCCAACCTCATACACTATATATGATACTTCATTACATCATGTAGAAACAAGGTAGTGTTACTCTAAATTTGTGTACTACTACTACTGACATTCTGTTCTATCTTAGGGAGCAAATATACATATCTGTAAGTCTGAAGCAGAAATATGGCTGTTTTAAAGTTGGACATATCTCAAGAGACTCCCCCCACTTGACATGACCCTATTCCATCCAGCCTCCTTCACTACCCCTCTGCCATTACCTGCTTCCCTCTTGCCCATTTATACCACCTATTTCTCTTATAATACAATGTCTCTTCTGTCAAGCATGTCGTTTCCTGTTTAAAAAAAGCCCAACTACCTCTTTTTACAACTTCAGCTCTATCTTTCTCTCTGCCTTTGCTTATAAACACCTTAATAGATTTGTTTATATCCGCCTTACTAAATTCCTCCCACTCCCTCTTACCACTTCAATCTTGTTTTATGCACTACATGGAAACGGAACAAATCTAAAGTGTGTCTCATTGCTTAACCTCTTGAATGTCTCCTGTCCTTTAAAACCATGGGCCACACTGTCCTCTATACAATCCAGTAAGTCTTTGATGTGTGGAGAACCTTGCTTTAATGGCTGTCCTCTTACCTCTCTGACCACTCTATACGCTGGGGGTTCTAGTCTGATGGCCTCTGATGATTTTTCTCTTGTCATTACAGTTTCCTTAGCCCACTTGTGTACTCTCCTTCCCTGACTCCTTTCCATTCTCCCACTTTCCATTCCACTCTTCTTCCCCTTCCTTTTGGTATTGTTCTCCTTACTCCTTTGATGGGTTCTACTGTCTAGATTGCAAACAAAACACAATCCATTAAAGTGTTAGGGGCTGATTCAGAGATGCGATTGCGAAAAGATCGCAAATATACGCACCTTAGCTAAGATCTTAGCAGGTTACATCCCACTGCATAAACAGTCACTCCCACTGCAAACAGCGGTGGCTCTTAAACTTAGACCACCATTGACTAGCCCTAACTCTGCGCTGTCATTTGGGATCTTAAGTGACGTGGTAGCGTTCATTTAAGATCCTAAGTGTCAGCCCGCGCCCACTTTCCCTCATTTCCCTGCCTCCCCCCGCCCATTTCCATGCAAATCCTTAAGATCTTAAAGATTCGCAGCACTTAAGATCTTAAGTGCTTGCGTGCGATTCAAACTTACGCTCTTAGCGAATTTACGCTCCTAACCGCTACGTAGACGGCGTTGCACTATTACTACGCATGCGCAGTAATGCGAATTTTCTAAGATCTTAAATATACGCTCCTAAGTGCCGTGGAAATCGTATCTCTGAATCAGGCCCTTAGTGTGCTAGGGCACAGGTGCTAAGAATCACTTATTGGGACTCTGTCTCTCACCATGCAGAAGTTATATTTGCCAGAATTCTGTAATCAGAAAGGTCACCTTACTTCTTCCTAAATGCAGCCTCTTTGTGTATTTGTTTCATGTAGCCACTTTATGATATGTCATTTTATAGGAGTGCTCTGTCTTTTTAATTTGTTTTACATGATGAAACAGTATACACACAAAAAAAATCTCTCCACACTAACCTATCCTATCAATTCTCTTCAAATTCCTACCAGTCAACTCTGCTCTGCCAAAGACCACCTCAACACCACATATCTTCTCCTTCCTTGCTTTCCCACCAACACCGGGCCGTATTCAGACTTCCGTTTGCAAACGCGATCGCAAATATACGCGCACACGTAGCAAGGAACACCCACCAAAACCCCGGTCACTCCTGTTGCTAATCCGTGCTCACGTAGACTTACACCACCATAGACCACCTCTAACTTTCCGTGTGCCGTCCCATGCGTCTGTGTCCTCTGTACGTGCGTATCATGATATTCGCGTCCACTTTCCTTCATTTAAATGCATAGCTCCGCCCATTTTCACTTAAATTCTCCTGTGCGTATATTTGCGTAGCATATCCGGACATATATACCCACGTACGTATCATACATCCGTCCTTAAGGCACTTCCGCACGTATAGTCTACGTCAACTACATACAAAAAGTTACCACGCATGCGCAATTGAAACGTACCTAAAGATACGCACTGGAGTTGGCGTTAAAAAGTAAGTCTGAATACGACCCACCATCACCACTACCATTGGAACTCTATTCCTCCTCCTATCTTTAAGTAGGCTCCTTCAAATAGGCTCTGAAACCAATTTGTGTACCCTCTTTCCACCTAACACTTTCTACCTAACAAACCTACTCTACTGAAGCCCTCTCCATCTTTCTTTGGCTGGCCTCTTTGTCTTTCTCTAGCCTCTAGATTCTCTTGATCTCTCACATGCTTGGTCATCTGCTTATGCCTTCTTATTGCCCAGCCTTAGCCACCATAGACCTGATACTGATTTAAGAAAATGAGTTGACTAATGTAGAGCCAGTGGATGATATGCATGGTGGGTGTTCTTAGGCATTTAAATCGTACAAGAAGGGATGGTTTATCCCTTACATATGATTCTGTATTCGACGAGTAGAATATTTAAGGTAGGGTCCAGAGCACTCACCCACCAGGGATCGGGAAGTTCCCATCCTCCTGTGTGCGGGTTCTACGTACGCAATTTGCTTTTAATTCTTGATAAGGTCCCATAGCCTCACCCTTATGTTCTCCTAGATCAGCAGATCTGAGCCTGTTTACCCATAGCGTACATCTTAAAGTTAAATTGTGCTATTTAAAAGTTCACTTTAATAATGTTGGTCTGCCACAACTTAAAAAATTTAAATGGGTAATGGATTTGAGCTGCAATATTTTTGTACATAAATGGGCATTTTCAGTGCCCAAATATGGGTATGTTTATCATTGCTACTATGCTGCGCCTTGTCCTTCAGTGTTGACCAACACATTTTTTGTTAAATAAGACATCATGAACCCGATTCAACTGCCCGCGAAAACGGGAATAAGGGCAAAGTGCACCTATTCCCATTTATTATGGTAAGTCGAATTTGCAGAATTTAAAACACCCCTCTATGAGATAAAATACGCAATTCTAATTAGCCAAAAAAGCAATGCAACCAGGCACCATGGGCAATTGAATCGGGCCTCTTGTATAAATCATCTTTTCCAAGGAATCCATGTATATCCCCATTTTGTTGGATTATGTAGTATGGCATTCATTTGGTTGTAAGTTTCATAGTAAGACTCATAACGTGGACCAAAAACAGACAACTGTTGGGCAATACTAGGTATTTTCCTCAAACATCTCAGATTTCAGCCAGGCTATAAAAAAAACTTCTTCTGATAGTATCGCATGTAAATGTATAATGCAGTCATGGTTACAGACCAACCACCCCTCCGCTCCCCTCCATGATATTATTTAGGGAAAAGTTGTTTTACCTATTCAATATGGATTGGATAGAATTTACCCTGCAAAAAGAGTCCAAGGTCGAAAAGCTATTTCAAACATGGGAGGGTTTTATATTCTCTTAGAACCAATCAAAAAGAGAATATGGGGATCATTCCGAAACACTTATTGCTATGAGCTGAGAGTGCACACGCAAGACCCCCCCCAATCATTCTTGAAGAAGTCATTAATAGAACCAATTAATATAATTGACTCCAGGATATTTTTGGGTTATCTCTTGTTTTCTTTAAGTACAATATTTACCAAACAATTGAAAAATATTTTGACAAAAGGCATATTAGTTTACCTGTATCTGTAGTTAAAATGTTATGGCTATATCTGCCTAAAATCTAACACAACAGGCTGCTGCTGTTGATATTATGTGTTATTATATTTGTAAAAATTGCCCTCCACAGAGTTGGAGGTACCCACAGAACTTGTTGTTATTCCGGCTGTATATGTCTATGTTGTAACATTATACATCCAAACTTCAATAAAAATGTTATTACAAAAACAGACAACTTGTCACATCTGCATATGGAAAATGAGGAACTTTTAATTAGTGGGGGTCATTTACAAACATAGAAAAGGTAAATGTTTAATGCACAAATGTGGCTGCGTATCCTCCAGTCATAGTTATTTACCAGTTGCCACAATACCACAATATTTTGTGACCTTTGATAGGAATACATAAAAGGTGTAACTTCTGAACCACTCTCTTCATTTCTTACCTAGATTTCACTATTACAGTAATGAGTGATTAGCATTTTATACATCATGGGCTGGATCCAGACCCTGTTAAGTGCATTAACTTAGTTACACCTGGGCTAAACCATGTTGAATTCAGGGGGAGTCAAGTTAATTGTATTACCAGTTGCCACAATACCACAATATTTTGTGACCTTTGGTAGGAATACATAAAAGGTGTAACTTCTGAACCACCCTCTTCATTTCTTACCTAGATTTCACTATTACAGTAATGAGTGATTAGCGTTTTATATATCATATGTCAGTTTACTTACCTTATAAGGCATACCCTAACTTGCAATGTTTTCGTTTTCTCTCCGATGCTAACTTGTTGGGGGAAGGGGGGGTGGGATACATTAATAGCCTCATTAAGCTTTGCTCCAGTCCATTTATACGCAAAAGTGGTCAGTGTGTAATGTGGTAGGGTGACTTGCCTAGCAACTGTGTGTTTATGTGCACATATTAATATGCAGCTCTCTATGTAGCTTTTGACTAAACAGTACAAAATGCATCCAACCTAATTCAAATGACCTCTACTTCATATGTAGTATGAAAAGGCCAGAATGTAGTCTTTTTTTCCCATTGAAAGTGATCAGAATATACAGGCTCACTAGGCAGAATCTTATTTTTGTATCCATTGCATTACAGCAGACAGTGCAGATTCTATAAGAAACACCACAATCTGCCCGTTCCTCCTATTATGCAATATCATCGGAAATTGTGTTTCCTTCACAATAAATACTATATTTACACAATCCAGAAAGCAGAGAGCAAGGTGCATGCCTGCTATTCAGTCAGCCCCTCACGAATATTGTGCGTCTTGGCTCTTCGGGAATAAAACTGCATTAAACCCATAATTCCTTCATCTTCTGACTAAATTGCAGGGACAAAACCAGCACGACTGCAGAAAAATAGGCTCATTAGGTGACAGCATACATAGTGCTAGTGTGGCGGTACTGCATTTGTGACTGTGTTTTTGATTAACTCTTAGGATTTGCTCAAAATATGTCCCCGCTGTGCTGTTCCTTACTTCGTCCACCAGCTTTCCTACCCCTGCCCTCTCCTTTCTCCTTGTGCCCCACCACCGATAGTCTACTCCTTTGCTTTAGATTGTAAACTCTCACAAGCAATTCCCTCTATCCTTGTTACATAGTGCTGGCGGTACTGCATTTGTGACTGTGTTTTTGATTAACTCTTAGGATTTGCTCAAAATATGTCCCCGCTGTGCTGTTCCTTACTTCGTCCACCAGCTTTCCTACCCCTGCCCTGCCCTCGTGCCCCACCACCGATAGTCTACTCCTTGCCTTTAGATTGTAAACTCTCACGGTCTCTCTGTGATATATATTAAAGATTTGCAAATCACAGTCTCTCTGCGATATATATTAAAGATTTGCAAATCACTAAACTGCTGTAATTCTCTTTTATGAATGTATTTAATATTTGATAACAAATAAATGAAATAACAAAGAAGAAACTCCTGGATTGTAAGATTTATCTCCTGTGTGGCCTAATAACAAGACATAATAATATAATACTATAACATGAATAAAAACAATAACATAACTGCTAAAACATCAAGGTAAATAAATGTCTAGTTATGACACGATGAGTCTGATGTCGTCAATTAGGTTCCGTATCAGAGGGGAACACTTTGAATTTACTCTCCTTGGGGGGTGGGAGATCATTTTGCAATGGACGATAGGGTAACCTGTCCAAACTGGGCCTCTCTACATTATATCCGTGCCGTAAGGAACTTTTTCTAACTTCGATTCCTGTCTATACCGAAACCACCGCTGTTAATCTGTCGGCGGATTCGGTGTCGAATTACCATTCGGCATCTACATCTCTGCCTATTCACAGCAATGCGTTTCTTTGGCCGTTTTTGGCATCACACATATACAGGTTCTATTCCCCGGCTGCCGATCAGCTCCCGGTAACAATCATTTCACGGCACTTTCTTTTTAATGTGTTTTTGTGTAATACAGCTGTGTATTTTATCATTCATCATCTGACTCGATCCCGATAAACATTATCTGACTGCTCCATATTACAGAGCATACGCTATACATTAGTTTAGTTACATTCCATGTCTCAGGGTTATTCCAGAGTAAATTACCAGCTGCAATCAATAGAAATTTCATTGCTTATGCTTATGTCCCTTATATTGCTCGGAGGCCATAATAACATGAATAAATTGCATTATGTGCGGTGTCGCGGCGGAGCTGGCTCTACACCCGTACGGGGGAGGTTTATCGGCTATTTGTGGTTCCAAGGAAACATTGTGGCACAGACAACAGATGAAAGGGGCTCATTCACAGCATGCAGGTAGGAGATTATATGGAGGGGTTGGTGCACCTGAGACAGGGGAACCCTCAGAAATATTATTTTCAAAGTATGAGTTTAAAAGTAAGCGCTATGTAATCTGATGGCGCTACATTAAAACCTGTTAATAAATATATATATGTAGATGTGGTATGGTGGTGTGCGCTGGAGATAGCGAACCGCGTGGGGTTGGCCGTTTAAAAACTCTTTCGTGGCTCTGATTGGTGCTTTATTTATTACTCAGGAAGAAATAAATGAATGTGATGTCAGAGGTAAATAGGTAGACAAGAGTATAACCATAGGGGGTGCATTAGGTTCAATTGCTATGGGGCCCGACGGCTTAAGGGGTCTGGTTATCACCCCACTTCACCTGTACAGGATGTACTTACCATGTGTCCAGGAGCTGGTGCTGGCTGCTTCTTAAGCAGTGTTGTGGAATATGTGTCTTTGAGCGCTACAATAGAGAGTAATGGTGTGACTCTCCATAGCAGCGCTGCAGAGAATGATTCCACACCGCTGCTTAAGCAACAGCCGGCACCAGCTCCTCTATCATTTCATGCACTGACACTGACGTGATGCAGAGAAGATAGAGAAGCCACCAAGTGCCATTGCTGGAGGCAGCTGAGCTACAGGGCCCTTTCAAAATTCTGATATGGGGCCCACAAAGTTCTAGTCACGCCCCTGCCTAAGTGGGTTTACAGGTGCGTGGATACAGCAGGGAATAACTACTGGTCCTACGTGAGTACCAATAAGAGCACTGCATAAAGCAATATTGCAGTGTGTGTTTTCTGTCTTGGACAAGACAGCAGGAAACATCCAACAAAGCTTCTGAAAATAACAACCTTGCAGCCACTTTGTAAGATCAGGTGAGGGTGGAGCAGTGAAGAGGACCCCAGTAAAGAGTGCAAATAAAGAGCCTTTCTTCCCCCCTCCCATCACAGCCTGTTATTGAGAGAGGAACAGATTTTCATACATTCATTTTGATGGTGGGTTGTCAGCATTTTCCCAGGCACTTACATTTCTTGTGTCTGTGGATTTCTGCTGTCTACTATGCAAAGCCTTCTGACATCAAATAGCGGTTGATAAGAAGCCAACTGCCCACGTCCTGATTTCATTCAGAGAGATATTGGAGTTAAAGGCTTAATTCAGCTTTCATAACTGTTCAACAATAGGATCCCCAAAGATTGCTGGCACTTTGAACTCAGGGACAGTAATGAAGTGATGTGCTGAGAAGGCATACTCAGGGTTATTACTGGGGAGAAGGTTTCCCCTAGCAACTAAGGGGAAGCCCTGAAGCAATTATCATACAATGTAGACCTACATAACTGGAAGTATAATGAGGCAGGGGAAGGTGGGATTGGTATTATTTATATACCCTATTTTATCCAGTCTATAGGTTTACTAACTTGGCGCTTTTCCTAGCAGGAGCCCTGGGGTCTGCTCTGTGCAGTTGTCTTTTTCCTGGGGCTCTTTGATTGCAAAACACTAGCCAAGCTATACTGCACGCTGTATACTTCCTAAAGAAACATTTACAGGAGTAACAGAAAGCTGTACAGCCTATATAAATGACCTTTATTTTTGTCTGCTTTGTCTGTCTATTGTATCCTCTTCAATGCATTAAAATAACACTGATCCTTATTATTCTGCAAATCCCTGCACTGGATGCTCATATTCTCCAGACTGTAGCTCAGATTATTTACCCCCTATAAAGCATTCACCTTCATGCATCTCAGACCTAAAAATACTCTACTTCACTTCCTCTGAGACCTTCAGCCTGAGGTGTGTTCATCTCTGATCACAAAACCATTACTCACTTATGGAATCTCCATGATACACAATCAGGGGGGTCATGCTTAGTTGTCCCTCATAGTGTTATATGCAGTATTATTGCATCTTTTTCACACTGCCCATACATAAAAAAAAAAGGCAAATGCTAATGAGCTCTATTTTCATTGATTCAAAATCTAGGCTAACACCAAGTACAATAAGGTTATGTTCATCCTATGCTCAACTAAAAAATATACAGTGTTGACAATTTAGAGACCTAGGGCCAGTTCCAGACCTACGTTTCAATTACGTTTCCTAGCGTAGCGTATTTACGCTATTGTAATCACTATGCACTATGCACCGTCTTACGCTTCCCAAATCCTACCTTTACTTTATACAGCGTAAGTACTGACGTACGTAAAGGCAGCCCGTACTTACGAGCCTTAGCAGGCCCATACTGTATGATTTAAAAGCCTCACCCCGCCTCCGAAGCGTAATTACGGGTTTCGTATGGTTGGCACCCCCCTCGTACGTAGTTACATTGAGGTTACGTGACTGGCCCTTACACTCTGAGTTATGTGGCGTAACATCTTCCGTACGCATGCGCCTTAAGTACTAATGGGTGCTTTTACGCAAGCGGCTAGCGTAAATTCACTCGCGTACGTAGCTCTGGATCTACCCCCTAGTGTAAGTGATAAGAATGACATTCTGAAGCAGGACAGGCTATCCTTAAAGATTTATATAGCTCAGACTAGGGGCCATATTTACCAAACTGCGGGAAAAGTGGAGATGTTGCCCATAGCAACTAATCAGATTTTAGCTGACATTTTCTGGTATGTAATAATAAAGTGAGAGCTAGATAGATCTGCTATAGGCAACATCTCCACTTGACCTTTACCGCAACTTAGTAAATATGGGCCGTATTCAGAGATCCGTGTTTAGATCGGGCACGACAGAGCAAGGAACACCCACCAAAACCCCAGTCACTCCCCTTGCTAATCCGTGCTCTCAGACACTTACGCCTCCATAGACGAGCTGTAACTTTCCGTGTGCTGTTCCGTGCGTATCTTTATAATCGCGCCCATTTCATTTAATCATTTAAAAGCCCCCCCTGCCCATTTATATGTAAATTCTTCCGTGCGTATTTTTACGTGTCAGATCCGGACGTATGTGCCACCATGCGATTCACAAGTCTGTCAGTGAGGCACTTCCGTGTGTCTAGTCTAAGTGAACTCCATAAAAAAAGTTACTACGCATGCGCAGTTTAAACGTACCTAAAAATATGCACGGAACTGCCCGAAAAAACGGACCTCTGAATACAGCCCTGTAGCTCTAGGTCTGATATTGCTTTTTTACCTGCAATATACACAAAATCACACAACTTATTATGAGGCCCTCTGACTATCATCCACCATTTAAAACGATAATTGTTGTTGTTGAAAGTCTGCTTTTGTCTTTTAGAGTCTACCTCCATCTACGCTATAATACTACAGCCTCACAGATGTGGCAGTTTCCAGTGTCTGCCTACATGCTTACTGATTAATGTGTTATCATTTTTCATATTGTGGGCCTCAAGTAGTTTTTTTGGTCATCCAGTATAAGTACAGCCATTGCCCAGAAAATGTGTGCACACAAATGTATTTCATGATGAGATGTGTGTAATTAGAACTATTCCACCTTACATTCATAGAGGTTGGGTTGTATGCACCCAAGTGACTTTTAGGGTTGAGCAATATGTGAGTGCAACACTTCTAAGAGTATCAAAAATGTTGTCTCGTCATCACAATTACTTGCGTATATATATATATTATACACACACACACATGTGCGCATGTAGTAATCAAAGCAGACTGAATATAGCAAGGAGGAAAGGCCAGAGTCGGGATAGGGGTGTAGCGACTTGAACTCACACCGTGCCTCCCCCTCTATCTAGGGGCAAAATTTTTCTAAATTGCTGAAAAGGAAGTGAATATGTTGCCCATAGCAACCAATGAGATTCTTGCTCTCCTTTACCTATTACATACTAGAGAACGTCAGCTAGAATCTAAATTGGTTGCTAGGGGCATTATCTCTGACCTTACTTTTCCACAGTTTAGTAAATCTGGCCCTAGGAGTGCTGAGTACTGTCTAAATAAATAATATTAATAACAGCTGCCTGATACCACTTTCAGATCACCACCAAAAACCTGGGTTTTTGGCCAAAAACCTAGCACCCTGGGTTTTTGGTGGTGATCTGAAAGGTACCATGGTCCTGGTTCCGGGTCTAATAACCCGTGACCGAGACGCGGGAATAAAGAAGGGTTTTTTTCTGTGTCGGACCCTGGTAAGCGGCAATGTGAAAAGTCATCTAACAGACCCTGTTGGAAGGATTTGTTACTGTTGCTACAAATCCCTCCCTGGGGGCCCGTGCGCAGCCCCTTTTCCAAGTCAAGGCAGACTCGGGATCCAGAATTTCCTGGGTCTACCATGCTGGACATAGAAGGGGTTTTTGTCAAATACACGGCAAATCCCCCGGCAACCCCGGGTTATTGCCGGGGCTGCAATCTGAAAGCGGTATTAAGCTGCCAGTCTCCAGTGAATGGAGGTGAGACGACTGCTAAGCCCCCCCCCTCCGTCTTTTCTGGGCCCCGTAAGCAGCCGCACCCCCCTTCTCCTATGGTAGTTATGCCACAGTATACATTACACACACCTACATATAATTTATCCCTCTACCTATGTGATAAGTCACCCGGGTTTAATACTAGGGATCGGAGGAATCCAAGCCATAAACAGGATGTTACCAAACAAGTTATTGCCTTTGAGACCATAGCTGACCTTTAAGCCTGAAAGCACTCAGCTCTACAGACTTTTCTGTCTCACTTGATGGTTTCCGGGTCCAGCACAGACGGCTGGTTTTGCAGCATGCATATGTCACAATAGATGCTATTGTGTATGTTTAAGCATCTTTGTTCTGCACCCCCCCTCCTTCTTGTCCACTGTAATTTACAACCCTCTGACATTACACATGGTTGTTTAGATCAGGCTCTAAGCATCTGTGACACACTTGGGAGTGTTGTTTTGTTTTTGCATTCCAAACAACAACAGGCAAATAAAATATATATGTTACCTACTAGAATATTATCAGTAAGCATTTGCAACCTTTATTACTTGAAGCACTAACAGCAGCACTAGAGCCCTGTCAATTGTCAGAAAGACATCCCGCTGCCTGCAATGTTCTAGAGGTAAGAAAGCCAGGGAACCTCCTGAGAGAAGATTACAGGGACAGGCTCTGAAAGTCCTGATTTTAGTTTAATCACTGCATAATGCCAAGGACAGCCAAGGCAATACAGAATGTGGTGACCTTTTGACTTCAGCTTATCAGATAATCTGGAGATATGTTGTATCTATTACTCTGTATTTATCGTCTAGCCAGGTATAAGGGGGACTTACAGAACAATTTTATGCCACAAGCATTAAGCAACATTTATGCTTCAAATCTCGGGCCGTATTCAAAGATGCGTTTGCAATCGCGATTGCAAATAAACGCACGCATGTAGCTAGGAACACCCACCAAAAGCCCTGACACTCCCCTTGCAAATCTGTGCTCTCGTAGATTTAAGGTGCATACACACTACACAATTATCTGGCAGATTATCTGAAAGATCTGGCAGTTGGAATGAAAATCTGGTAATGGATGAGAGCAAATGGTATTGTCAGTTACTCTCATCCATTACCACATTTTCATTCCAACAGCCAGATCTTTCAGATAATCTGCCAGATAATTGTATGGTGTGTATGCACCTTCACACCTCCATGGACCCTTTGTATCTTTCCATGTGCAGTTGCATGCTTATGTTTCCTCCGTGCGTGCGTTTCATGCTAGTCGCGCCCACATTTCTTCATTAAAATGCCTCCCCCCGCCCATTATTATTTTAATTCTCACGTGCGTATTTCTATGTGGGAGAGCCGTGCATGCGTACCCACGTGCGATTCAAAGGTCCATGTCTACTGGACTTACGAGCGGATAATCGAACTTAGATTACGTAACAAAATTACTACGCATGGGCAGTTCGTCCGTTCACAAAAATACGCACGCATCGCACCGTGAAAACGGATCTCTGAATACAGACCCTCGTGTCCACATTTCCGCCTTCTACACAACAAAGCCAAGGGTTGCCAACAGTGACATAGAGCAAAGAAGACACAATATTTTATATAACCATTTTAATTGCTAACTGTGGGCCTGATTCAGAGGCTGAAAATAAGAACTTGAAGTTACACCTGGGCAAAACCATGTGGATTTCAGGGGGAGTCAAGTTAATTTTATTCTATGCATGCAGGGAGAATGCTTTCCTTTTACTTATTGCACACAGATACCTGATCAGCTTCACTTTTAAACTGCTAATTAGACTTGAGCTGGGAAACATCACCTTTTAACTATAATACTGTTGCAACAAATGAAATTTGACTTTGCAACAAATGAAATATGACTCCCCTGAAATCAACATGGTTTAGCCCAGGTGTAACTTTAAGTTATTATTTTCAATCTTTGAATCAGGATCTGTATTTTTTATGCAGCTAATGGATCAAAGTAATAATATATATGATGTATTCCTAAATTATTCTTTATAAATGTAACAAAAGAGTTCATCTTTAGTAAACTGTGATTGTAACTTTTTCATAATTACGTCATTATTGATATTTACTCGTGCTGTTTAGATTTCTATGGCAGCATATGGCTGGTCAATGTGTCGCATAGATTGTCAATGCAGGCATTATCTACAAGTGTGTGCTGGCATTGTCTTGACACTACACTATTAGGAGATCCCTTTCTTTTAAACGTGTCATTAAGCTGTGGTGAGGGTGCCTTTGCAGTGTGTAGATAGTTAGAGCGTCTGTACTGTGGAGCCTGCGAGGGTCCTTGTCACTGCTCAGTATTGCAGAGTTATATATAGAGCTATTGCCGTCTCAGTGCTGCCTCCATGCACTAGGATTAGAGAGACCAATGGAGGTCAGGCACATAACAAAACAGGATTAACTATTATTTTTCTAGAGAACTGTAGACTGTTTATCTATGCATCCCCTTCCCACATCTTTCCAGTCCTGTTATTTAATGCTCTGTCCAGTGCTTGAAGACAGTATCATTAATAACATTGCATTACAGACTTCAATTTCATTAGAGAGTAAATGATTTCCAGTCTGGAGGGTGTAGGGCCGTAGGCAGACTACCGGACATATACGATCAGTGTTTAGCGTTTTTTCATACTGCGCTTGCGTAGTAGGAAAAAATGCTAAACACCGGATATATATGTTATAAGACCGGTAGTCTGCATACAGCCCGTAGAGTGTAACACTGAAAATCTCACTGCTTGGTTAACTTCTGTGACCCATTTCCCATCATTGTAAAATCACTGTTTTACATGGTCAGGACCCTGGACAGCAACTGCAATAGGTGAGATACTGTGACCTACAACACTGTCTTATTAATGTGCTCAGTCAACATCTGTTGTTGCAATGAACCGCCTAGACAGCTGAGACTCTTGTCATAATGTTAGTTCAGCATGAGCCGGTGGTGTCACTTGTGTTCCATTGAAGTCATTTATTTTTGGAAGGTGGCCTGTTGTGACATAATAAACTGGATCCAGGCCTCCAATCCGTGCTGCCACCCTGCTGTATCCTGATTCGCACATATACTACCCTGCCTTAAGATCTCTGCGCTGTCCGTACGCAAAATGCTTGGAAATCTGGGGGTAAATCCAGACCTACGGGCCAGTTACGTTAGAACGCGTAGCGTAATTTCTTTGCACTCCCCTCGCTCGTATGTACGTTGCCCAAACCCTACCTTAACTTTTGACTGACATACATAATGGTTTTACATACATGACGGCCAAACTAAGCCCGTACTGTCCAATCTAAATGCCTCCCTCCGCCTCCAAAGCATAAGTACGGGTGTCATACTGAAGCCCCCGTCCCTTCATTCGTAGTTGTGCTGATGGTACGTACGTTCAGCGTTACGTGGCATAAGTAAATACAAATAGCCAATTTGACATCATCTGTTAGCGTACTTAGCTCAGGATCTGGCCCCTGGATATGATGTAAGGGCATATCACCCCCTTATAGTTTCATTTAACTAGATTCCCCCCCTCCCACCTTTTGTACTCAACAAACACTTTCCACTGCCCCCCCCCAGACAGATACTAAGAATCCAGATCCAGTTCCATGTCTGAAATCTCTATGTAGCTTTGTGCACCACAATTTCTAATTTTCCATTGGATGATTTGTGTAGCGTCCTTAGGGTGTTAACTTAGGATTTGCAATAAAGAATTCTGTGCAGATCTAAGTAAAATAAATATTTGTTTCGCTTAGTCTAAAACTAACACCGCTACAGTATTCAATCCCCAGTCTGAATAAGAAGAGGGCACCACTTAATGTGGTTCATTACTATGACTATGGTATAGTTTACATTGTCAGAAGATCTATACAGACTATTGATTGAATTTGGTTCCAAGGTAAAGTTATAATACAAGAGAGCTTAGGAAACCTAGTAGACTATATGGGAAGTCCCCTCTTCCTGCCGGTTCCTTTTGCAGTTGCTGTGTGCAATGTTGGGCGTCCTTCTGAATAAAGCAAGTCAATTTTAAACAGGAAACCATGAAGCTGACATGTCAGTGTCCACGTTCCCCAGATCACTTACAATCAGCAGAAATCACAAAGCAGATGGATACTGAGTAGATCAGGGCTAAGCTGTGCTTGGGAGATTACAGGGGGAGGTATTTGTTTAAAATGGAGGGGTAGGCAGATGGTGCTTTCACTCCACCACCTTCTTTGTCTGGTTTCCTCTTTTATCTGCTATACTGTATTTCCATTCCCTGATAAAATATACTATGGAGATAGAAAAACAAAAAACGGGGCCTCATTTAGATGTAGGTATAAGGGCAGCAGCAGCTTTTAACCTCAGGAAAAAATCATGATGCACTGCAAGGGTGGTACTGGGGCATTGCTTAAGTCAAAATAGCAGCAATGGATCTGATAGGTATTTATGAGCTACAATGAAAAGCAGGCAGTGTTTTCATGAAGAATGAGCCTGGGGCAGTATTGTTACTGAGTGACTCAAATATTGCATCAACAAAGTTGGGTTTTTATACATGTGCACCTCCAGATTCATAGAGCAAGAGCAAAAAGCAAGTCAGCAAGATGGCAAAACCATTCTGAAATGCAGGTGGGAGACATATTTCCAATGTGCAGGCAGCGTTATAGGCAACAGGTGACATTTCCTCACTAATTTGCAGTGTAAAAATTAAGCTATTCATTATCTGTAAGCTATAAGCAGAAACCCGTTATTTCCCTTAATGCGTAATACAAAAAAATTCATCCAAGTGATTTTTTTTTAAATATAATGTAATGCACTATTTGACTATTTATACCAGGGTTGCCGACTTTTTAAAGCTTCCCTCTGGGAGAACCCGGAGGGAAGCCTTAGATTGCTGCAAGGGTGTGGGGCTTAATTACGTGATTTATGCAAATCGTGTCATTAAGCCCCGCCTCCTGTCAATCATTAATGTAATCTCTAGCGGTACATGGGATGGGCAAATCTTGATGACATCATCAAGCCCCGTTCATCCCTAGTAACTCTAGGAATTACAACAGATAGTAATAGCTGGTCGGGGCTTGCAGGAGCTTTACCGGCTCACCCAAGGTACCTGCCCAAAATTTCGGAATCTCCATGATATTCCGGGAGAGTCGGCAACCCTGATTTATACTTTACCACCAACTCTTAATAATGGTTGACCGGCTTCTGCACAAAGCGCATTAGGAAGTCCTGATTGCGCTGCATCTCAGTATGGATCTGGATCCAGGCTTCGTTACTAGGAGTGTATCCAATGGTAGGTGGGATTGTGGGAGTGGGGAATTATTTAGAATGTACAGTGAGGACTTTCTAAGTGTCCTCAGTACTATCCAGACTTCTGAACTGTCCCCATTTTAACGGAGGACAGTGCAGAGGTTTATGGTAGTGTCAGCAATTGTGTCCTCGCCCACATGGAAGGCTGGATCCAGCAGGGATCCTGCATCGGAATCCCACTGTCGCTGCACTGGGAGTTCCTAGCAAAGCTGGTTTGAAAGTCTGGATCTGGCCCGGTATCATCATTGCAGGGCGATAAATGGATAGATCCAAAGATCCACTGTAAGAGACCTGCTATATTCAGACAACCGAGCAAGCGCACCGCTAGTTACTCCTTTCATGTGGACGGACTTCCAAGACCTTACGTTTCCCAACTCATGTGAAGCTAAAATAGTGGCTTTTGGGATGTCTGAATCGTTACACAGTCCTATACTGTATATTGCAATACTGAGTTCCATCCACTTGTGAACACCCATACGACCCGATCGGAACACATTGTGGCCTATCCAGACATAAAAATTGCACTTCCAACACCGTCTGATAGAGGAGTTGGGATGTGATGTGGGGAGGCCCTTCATAGTACAATGTGCAGCATAGGTGTGAAGTTCCATGCAAAATCCAAACTGTTTGGTGACGTATTGTAGGAACAACTATCTCTTTTTGTGTTGATGTTATATGGCAAGGTCTAATTTTTGTGCTCATTGTGAACCACTTTGCTTATACATATTGGGCTGGATCCAGACTTAAGAAGAAGCTTGAAAATAAGAGAGGAAGGTTACACCTAGGCTAAACCATGTTGATTTCAGGAGGAGTCAAGATAATTGTATTCTTTGCATGCAGGGATATATCTTTGAATTGCTTACTGCACACAGATACTGACCAGCTTTACTATCACACTGTTATTTAGACTTGGGATAGGAAACATCACCTCTCAACTCTAATACTGTCGCAACCTATTACATTCGAAATCGGGAACGTTCGAAATAGCGAAAATTCGAAATTGCGAACTTTCGAAATAGCAATTCGCAATTTAGTGGTCGAAATACAGATTTTCGAAATTGGCATTTTCTAACCGGGGACTGACTCCCGATCGTAGTAACGCTGGAGGGGGCGTCCCCCAGCGTTACTACGCTGTAGTTAGTGTAGGGAGGCGGGAGGATAATGAGGCTGGAAGGGTGGCGTTATCGTAACAACACCGCCGTCCCAGCGTAGTTACCCTCGCTTACGCCGGCTGAAGTTAAGGTAGCCTTCAGCCGGCGTAAGTGAGGGTAAGTACGATGGGGGCAGGGGGAGTCCACGATGTAACGCTGAGCTCTGGATTAGGCCCTTAATTTCAAACTCCTTCTTAAGTCTGGATCCAGCCCATTGTGGCTACCACATTTATACTTTTTCTTAGTGCATATTATTCATTCACTGAGGACTCAAACCATATTTGAAACAGACCCCAAAGTAACTTCCTCTGTGGTGTGCAAAATGAGCATGGGCATGTGAACAATAAAGTTGATTTTATCAAATGTATAATATAAAAAAAGGCAACAGGCAACCCTGGAAAATGGTTTATCATGCTATTTTTACACAGTGTACCAATTTCCAGACTCATATTAGCATCCACGTTTAACTGTTATATTAATATGCAGCATATCTGAAAGGCTGATTTGTGAAAGTATTTCTTGGAGTGGTACAGCAATATGTGCTTTGGTATGAATGCTAACACACTAAAATGCACTCCAAAAACCAGAACTGTCTTTGATAAATCTGGGCCCTCAACGGGTATCGTTTGCTTTGAAAGTTAATCTCTTGCAATTTCCCTTAAGGTTCTTCTTCCATCTGCTGTCTGCTTATCCCTCTCCAACCTCATAAATCTTTTTTTTTTCTCTTTTTATCCCTCCTCTTTTTTTATTCTCTATTCCTGTCCTTTCATGCACTCATATGTCTCCTTCTAGATATGCTCCTTTCCTATCTGACTGTCTCATAAATTCTGAGTCATCCTTAATCAGTAGTGTATGGCCAGGCGCCATAGCAAAACCTGAGTAGGGGCCCACTGATGCCAATGCAACCTCCTATACCACTTTGAAACCAAGGCATGGACTTGATTATAGCTTTGGTTGGGTGTTCGTGTTAATGGGTTAACCTGGCTCGTGAGCCCTGGGACCACAACCCTGGTCACTACCAGGGTTATTACCGGGTTGGACCCAGATACACTGTAGTGTGAAAGGATGTTCCTGGGTTATTTAACCCAGGCTCCTTTAAAAGTATATAAATTGGGGGATGGGTTTTGCTCACTGTCTATGCAGACACAGGTCCGGTATGAAAGGCAAGGACAGTAATAATTGTCAAACCATGTACTATAGCCAACAACCTCAATGCCCATAGATTAACACAATAAAAACCCATCTGGAATTAATCTTGACAGTCCGGATTTGGAGCAATCTTTCCTGGACAATGCAATGTCAGGGAATACAGTTTCTTTTTTAGTAGTGCATGCCGAGCCGCACCTAACTCTCCTATTCAGCTTCTGCTTCTTAAGTGTGAATCCGGTCCTGTGTTTTTACAGCGGTAGACCAGGCAGTGTGTGTCTGTGTCACTGTGGACAGCTGCAGCTCCCAGATCAGCGTGATGCTGATGTGACCTAAGGTCACTTCAGTGTCATTCACAAAGCAAACAGCGGTTGTGGAGGATGGAGTGAAAAAAAGAAGAGCAAAGCTAAGTGAAGGTTAGAAGAGCTTAAAAAAGATGCGATTCAAGCACAAAATAGGCTAAATATTTAAAAACTAAAGTAAGATGTGAAAAAAAAACTAGAATAAAGTGTATTATACACTACGGTCAGTCTACTTAGAGAATAAAATAAAGAGGTTGTCAATAAAAAGGGAATATCCCTAGAGCAAGTGTAGGTCATTATCTTCCATCAGGTCCCAGTGACAGAAGAGCAGAAGTGACTGTTCAGTCCGAATGCAAAACGACGATCGCATACAAAGATCACTGTTTCTCTGAGATTTGGCTGAGTGACAAGAATGTACCATTGCTCTAAATGAAGCTTTCACATGTATCTCAAGTGCTGGTTGTGCCATCAATATGCTAAATTTGTATGGCAGGACTGCATTCAGCACAGAGTTCCATGTCACAACTACTAATCTGCATGTGTGAAGTAGCGCACTTAGTTTTGTAGAAGATGCCGCATACTGCAAGTACATAAATGTTTTTGAATGTAAGGTAATATCTTATCCCCTGTGATCAGCGCTATTATCATTTCAAATTTATTTCATGACTGCAACATCAATAAAGCTTTTGGGTCAGATTTACTAAGCTAAGGATAGGAAAAGTGGAGATGTTGCCTATAGCAACCAATTAGATTCTAGCTGACATTTTCTAGCATATAATAGGAAAGTGAGAGCTAGAATCTGATTGGTTGCCATGGGCAACATCTCCACTTTTCCTTTCCCGCAGCTCAGTAAATCTGGCCCTTAGACAGGTGTCTGTGAGACTTAGGGCCATATTTACTAAGCTGCAGGTTTGGAAAATTGGAGATGTTGCCATTAGCAACCAATCGGATTTTAGATGACATTCTTTAGTATGTAATAGGAGAATAAGAGCTAGAATCTGATTGGCTTCTAGTCCACTTTTCCAAACCCACAGCTTAGAAAATCTGGGCCTTACTGTTTTTTTTGCGGTTGCATCTGATGTAGTGCTGACGTTGGTAGTAACTGTGCTGAAAAAGCCATCTTTTAGCAGTTACGCAGCAGTTGTGCAGAATAAGACGTGTAAATGTGCTTCAGTGGGCACAGGGTGTATATTTTGGAAATGTTCTTGAATTAATTGGTAGCTTTTTTGTGTGCCCCTACTGTACTATTACCACCCCCCCGCCTATGTTTTGTAATTTGTGGTTATTGCTGGGGTAACGATGTGCAAGTGGTATTAGTGGTAAAAGAGAGAGAGATTTACGGTATTGTACGGAACCTGAATTTTATGTTGCATGTAATATATTTACACAAATCAATTGACAAAAGCAAAACTAGGCAAAAAAAAATATGTTAAAATGTAATGCTTTCCTTGTACAATATAGAAGCACTGTGGATACGTCTCAGTATATTCAGATCTGCCAGTAGCAGCTCTACATTTTGATTTGACCTTCCATAGGCATTGAGAGTAAATTCACTCTGTAGTTTTGCTCATTGCTTTGTCTATGACCCCCTCCTCCAGTGGCTGATCTAATATGGATACAGGTGGTGCAGTTGCTATGGGGGCATTGATGTAAGTGCAGCCTATGCCCCCTTCCTTGAATTTCACAATAGGACACTATTTATAAACCCAGCCCCCCTCCACCTTCATTGCTACTGCTCTGCTCTGAAAGGACAAGGGTATTTCTTTTAAAAATGCAAGCTCAGATGAAGGGGGGAGATATCATCCGGCTGTTAATTAAACAAAATGACAAATATGTGTCAGATACTTCATTAATTCCATATAAAAAATATTATTTTTCTATTTCCTATGGTATTCTTTTTTTTCTCATCTGTATTTTTGTCTGTGATATACTGTTCCATTATGAGTCCCTCTCTGTCCTTCTCTTTAATCTCGCTGGGCAGTTTGTTTGCTGACAGATAATCCCGGATTGCACGTCCCGTCCAATATCTTTCCTTTTAAGAGCCATAACATCAATGTCAGATGGTGTGCGGATTCTCCTGTCCTCTCGCAATCATCAAGCTAGTGAAACACATCAGAGTCGCCAACGATCAGCTCACTGTGAACTGATGGTGTCACGAGCTGAATTCCCTAGGTAAATTTAAAGGGTGAATTTGGATGGCGCAAAAAATGTCAGTTTATATAGAGAAAAATGTTTAATGACAAGAAATAAAAAAAAAATGGAAAAATAAATGTAATGTTAGGATATATTGTATTAGAAACTATTTAACTTTAAATATACATTGGCGAGTGGGCGTCCTCTCAGTAATACAATAATTTGTGGTGAATTATATTGACTGATACAATAGTCGGCATGTTTTGACTTTTATCATAGTACATGAAAGTCCTGATCCATAGGTGTACAGCGGTTGCATTCCCCGCATAGAATGAGGGATTTCCGAAATAGGGGCATCCGAAAGTTCCTTTTCAGGTGTCCCTATTTCGAATAAACCTCCATTTTAGGAAAAAAAATTCAGAATGGGTGAGTATGCCGATCGGCAGCCGCTACCGCAGGACCCCACCACAGGAAAGGTGAGTAACCTCTCCAAAGTTAGGGTCAGGCTGCAGGGGAGGGAGGGTTAGGGTCAGGCTGCAGGGAAGGGAGGGTTAGGATAATGGAAGGGAAGGTTAGGGTTAGAGTAATGGAAGGGGAGGGTTAGGGTTAGAATTAGGGGAAGGGTTGGGGTAGATTGCAGGCTTACCTTTCGGAACAATGGGGCATATCCTGAACTACGCATTTCCGCGAATTTACGTGTGGCGGACACGTAAATTCGCAGATTTGTACGCACTGCGCATGCGCACCGCAGAAAATACGCACATTCACATAGCGTATTTTCAAACGTATGGGTAATTCACATATTGCTAACGTAAATACTTACGTGTGGGCGTGCCAAATTTACGTTAGTGACCAATACGTGCTTTTTACGTGAAGTAGGCGGGGGGTGGTATTTAAAGTGTACAGTATGGGATGTGTGTGTTGGGTACGTTCGCGTAGTCTGTACTCCCGTTAGCGGACGTATTCTGTTACGTTAGGAAAAGTTAAGGTAGGGTTTGGGTCGCGTAATTTGAGAAAATACGTCCGTGCAAGGGGTGTGCCGTGGGGAGTGTATTGACCTTACGTGTACGAAAATGCGCACCGCTAAAATACGTACGCACACACGTAGTTCAGGATCTACCCCAATGTGTTCGATGCTCCGTTGATCGATTGCTATGCCTCATCGAGGCATAAGCAATCGAAATCCCAGCCCCATGCCAGCAATCTAAACTGGTTGGTAGGAAACAGCCCTATTGAAATAGGGCCGTTCTTTCCGGGGACCCGCACCCGGTGTACAGAAATGGGGACTCAGCCGGTGTGCTGTATATGCAAACGCAATACATGGGAGGTTTGTGTGCAATCCCAGCCTCATTTACAGAGCCGCAACTGTCTGCTACACTATACTAGTTGCATGCCACCACTCTGTAGATGCTGCCGGGGAGTGGTAGCGGTGGGGATTGGCCATTCATCAGTATCCATTAGTACGGACAGCGCTTCTGGCTAACCTTCTCAATGCAGCAACATATACAGCGCCACAGTACACTACTAATATAGTGTATCAAGTGCCCATGGCTCTGTAATGAAGCTGGAAAGGGGGGTTCCCAGGGTGCAGGGCCCAGGGCGTAAACCCCTGGTCAATGCCAGTTGTGTCCGGGTCTGGTTTGCTCGCAGTTGAGCATATATGGTTACTCAGAATGTGCAGTGAGATGTCATACACCATCACACCATTCACCTCTGCATCAGCCCCAAAGTTTCCACTGCTACAATATTAAAAGCAGTCACTAAAAATATGTGTATAGCTAGCTCAATAAAAAGGGATTATTTCCCTAAGGACATATGTATGAATTTCTGCTTTATTACATATATTTGCCGGACAATCAAGCAATCTACAATTGGTGTTTTAACGCAGACATTTGTAGGAGGTTCACAAACAATTCTGCAATGGAAAATATTTCTCCCCCCCAGTTTTGCAGCATCTGCGTTTTTGACACAATTGTGATGCTGTATGATTGGCATGCAGCTATTTTAAAATTCACATGCACAGCTAATCTCGCTGACAGAGGAATGTCTGAGGAGTAGTAAACATCTGTGGTAAAGGCACTTAGCTGTAAACATTAGTCAACGTACAACTGTCATTCATCAGCTTAGATATTATTGGGTTTACGTGGAATGAGAACCTAGAAAAAAAAAAACAGAATTACAGTCTCAAGAAAGAGTGGGGGATGCAGTTGGGATGTATGTTAGAGTTAGGCTACGGTGGTTTAACGTTAGGGTTAAGGTTGCAGTGGCTGTGGCGGATAATGCTTAAGGGGAAGGTTAGGCTTCAGGGCATGGCTGGTGAGGCCTGTAGAAGGGGAAGGATAGGGTTAGGCTGCAGGAAATTGAAGGATAGGCTTAGGAAAACGCTTAGAGTCGGGATAGCTAAAAACACTTACCTTTCGGTGGATGACTCTTCAGGACAGGCCTGCGGGAAAAGAAAAGTGGAGATGTTGTCCATAGCAACTAATCAGATTCTAGCTCTTACTTTCTTATTGCATACTAGAAAATGTCTGCTAGAATTTGATTGGTTGCTATGGGCAACATCTCCACTTTTCTTTTCCTGCAGCTTAGTAAATCTAGCCTCAGGAGTAGCATCATCTACAATGGAGACTTTCAGAAAAGTCACAATGGAATATAGGAAACAATTCCTATTTATCGGCGCCAGAATAGGTGAACCAGAAATAGTTAAGTGAAAGGATATGTATAAATGTATATATGTATACACAATATCTAAAAAAAAGGGAGGGGAAAGAAAAAAGGGGAGGGAGTGAAAGTATACTTGTGCCTAGTTAGATGGGGAACTGACAATTAAGGTATCAATAGATAATATTATGTAAATGAAGATCCTCTCATACGCAGCTCTAGAGGGGACAGCCAATCCCCATATGAGGTAAAATCACAAAATAAACAAAGAGCAAAAGAGCGCAGATATGGAGGTAAATATGAATAGCAATAATTTAATTGTACTAAGAACACCAATAAAACAAATAAATAAATATAGCAGACAATAACAGTATGACAAATACAAATAAAATAAAATAAGCTGGGCAGTGGGTGATGAAAATATGGAGTACACACGTCTGTGTACCCCTGCAACAACAGGACCTGAGATATGTCCTAATCAGACAAAATAGTGCACTATTGGAGCCATCTTAAGAATAATTGGAAACCATGGTATAGGAGTGAGTCCAGTGTATGATAATAATATATAAAAAGTCAATGGTAACTTCGAAAGGCTGAAGGAGAATATCTATTAAAGATCCATAGACAAAGGTAAAAAATGCAAAAAATGCATCGATACTTGCGGGTCGGTGTGTGGACGGTGGATGTGCGGACAAACTATCCCTGTATTCCGGGGAGTAGGATGTAATCAGCCACAGCACTCTGAGTAATGGTGGAAATACACGTGGTGGTAACAGTCGAGCGGACGGTCCGTGGGCTCAGAGGAAAGCAGAAGCGTCGGGTCCGGGGTGAGATGTTATCAACCACAACGCTCTGGGTAGTGATGGAATTGCACGTGATGGTAATAGCCCAACAGCCGGTCCGTGAGCTCAGAGGAAAGCAAGGGCGTCGGGTCCGGATCAACCGGATGTCCTCTCGTCCGCAAGCAGTGGGATGCCGTAGAGGTCCTAACCACCAACCCGATTGGATGTGTGCCAATGTAAGTAGTAGCACTGCAGATGCAGGTTATCCCAGGATCTGTTGAGGTCCACTGGCCAGTGTAAAAAATAAATGAATGGAATAGCACTCTGACGCGTTTCTTCTGTACAACCTACTATAGGACTCACTCCTATACCATGGTTTCCAATTATTCTTAAGATGGCTCCAATAGTGCACTATTTTGTCTGATTAGGACATATCTCAGGTCCTGTTGTCGCAGGGGTACACAGACGTGTGTACTCCATATTTTCATCACCCACTGCCCAGTTTATTTTATTTTACTTGTATTTGTCATACTGTTATTGTCTGCTATATTTATTTATTTGTTTTATTGGTGTTCCTAGTACAATTAAATTATTGCTATTCATATTTACCTCCATATCTGCGCTCTTTTGCTCTTTGTTTATTTTG
>WWET01001664.1:134360-167832 GCA_011038615.1 Limnodynastes dumerilii
GGGGGGGTAATTTGGAACTCTAACTTTTCTGATTAATTCATAAGTATCTCTAACCTGTCACCTGCTCTTCAGTCTTGTGTAGTATTTGTTGAATGATAGGCCTTCATAACCACTGCGAACTGAAGGACTTATTTTCTCACTATAGACCTGATGCAGAGCCCTCTGACCTTAGCGGCAGCAGATATATCCTGTGTCCCTCGTGGGTGAGGAGCGGTTACTCCCCTCGCTCATCAGGGCTTGCAGCAGCAAATCCCTGCCTTAAGAACATGTGTTTGGACATCTGAATAGGGCGTTAAGACATAAATATGCGCTTACTGTAACATTTACATGGATCCATCCTCCTGCCTAGCATACACGCCGCATGCAAGTCTGGAGGCCTGAGGGTCTAGATCCCTTCCGGAAGTTGGCTGTGTGCAAAAAAACGCAGGTGTTCTCCACTCACATTTCATAAGTGTGGATCCCGTCCTATATGAGGATACGCCGAGAGAAAAGAATTCAGAACTCATACCGGCTTACAGAGCAGAAGAGTATCTTTTAATAGAGCGATTTTATACCTGTCTCCCGAATACAAAAGATATTCTTGTTCTAGGATTATCCCTCCTGTCCTGCTCACTCACATAATACCGATTATTACTAGGCTTACTTACACATTCTACCACAACCACCAGCTCTGCAATCTATCCATTCATAATCTACAACCACCCCCCATACTTCTATCACCAAACGTTTATTCATTTAATGTGACCACTACCCACACGCACAAGAATATTACTATCATACATCTATAATACAGTCTCTGGGCCAGATCCAGAGCTACGTCGCCATTACGTTTCAAGACGCAGCGTATTTACTAGGCACTCCTCTCGCTCGTACGTACTTTGACCGTTTTACGTTTGCCGAACTCTACCTTAACTTTACGCTGCGTAAGTACTGACTTACGTACATACACGCCTAAGCACGGCCATACTGTACGATTTAAATTCCTCACCCCGCCTCCGAAGCGTAATTACGGGTGTCATATGGCTGGCCCGCCCCTTCGTTCGTAGTTACGCTGTTGATAGTAGTATGGTACGTGCTTACAGGGTTACGTGGCGTAACATCTGCCGCGCGCATGCGCAGTACATGCAAAATAGCGTTTTACGTTCACGTTAGTGTGCTTAGTTCTGGATCTACCCCTCTGTGTCTATCAAATTGGCATTAGATTCTTCTACCTAGGTCACACAGGGCCTGATCCTAACTTAATAAAGTTACCTGATTTCTGCAGTGTGCTTGTGGAAGTCAGGTGATTATGTGGCAGTTGGGGGGCGGGGTTACATGAATTTGCATACGTGGATATAGGCATGCAGAGTAGCAGTACATCTGTGCAGAGATTTTAAGGCAGGGTTCTGGACACGTGCCGGCCTACTGAACTCTGTGTGTACGGAAAATGCACGGAGGTCAAAATCAGGTCCATTGTCTTTGTAATGGAACTACACAGTACCATGGAGTGGATTCGGTCTCACACATTCTCCTTTGAAAATAGGTACATGAAAGTGGGCGGGGGAGGCATTTAAATGAACGCTTGAGGGTGAGACTATACTGAATCGCATGGATGGAAGACATATACGCACGTAATTACACACTTATACCCCTTTCACATCACCATGAAATACCCGTGATTTTCGCCAAAAACCCGGGTCTCGGCAAAATCCCGGGTATTTCGTGGAGATGTGAAAGGTGCACTTCCGGTGGACCTGTGTCAGAAGACCTGGGAATTCAACCCGGGTGAAAAGAAGGGTTATTCCCGGGTCCAACACGGGTAGCAGTGCAGTGTGAAAGGTGCTACCCGGGGTTTTCAACCCGGGTAGCACCTAATGCACTTGATTGGTGCAATTTGTTTACTGTTGCCCTGGCAACAAGTGTTGCCAGAGCAACGGTAAACAAATTACTCTGTCTTATGACGACAGGGCAGACCCGGGTCTCTGAATTTCCCGGGTCTGCCCTGCAGTGTGAAACGGGGTCTGTGACCCTGGGATCCTCTGCTGCCCCGGCAATATCCGGGTCTGTGAACCTGGGATATTGCCGGAGCTGCGATCTGAAAGCGGCATTAGAGATCATAGTGGTCTATTGAGGTGTAAGTCTACGATTGCACGGCCGGGAGAGGGGAGTGTCATGGGCGTTACCTTGCTACGTGCATGCGTATAATTGCGTACTTTTAAAAAACGGATGAATATGGCTCTATGTCCAGGGTGGAAGAAGACTGACTCAAAGCCCCATAGCAAGAAGGTGGGCAACAGCGTCTGTATAAGACCAGGGTTGACGACTTTCTAATTCTGCCTCCAGAGATCTCAGAGGGAAGAAATAGATGGCTGTATGGGCAACGGGGCTTAATTAAGTAATTTATGCAAATTGTGTCCTGAGGCCCCACCCCCCAATGCTGCTATTTTCCTGTTCCTGGAGTGGGCGGGGCTTGATGACCAAAACGATGTCATCGGGTCTAGTCCAATCCCTAGTAACACTAGGAATTGCTGTAATGATAGGCAGGGGACGGGACTTGCTGGACATTTGCCTGCTCTGGTATACAGGGAAAAATGCCAGAATTTTGTGAGTCTCTGTGATATATATTTATAAACAACCCCCTGAGCTCATAGAGTGCAGAGTGCTTTGTGTTTGGTAAGTGCAGATTGAGTGGCCCCCTGCTCCTATCTTTGTCTTTTCCTCCAAATGGGTACCATAAAAATTCATGGTAGATTAAGCAAATGTAATTTCTTCTTTTCTTTGGTATATTATCCAGAGAAATGCATTTGTGTGTATGTGTGTGCATGCTTTTACATACATAATTTATCTATTAGCAGGAGCTAGACTCTGATTTATTGCACAATCTCCTGTCTTGACTCTTGTTGGAGATTCTTTTGTACCTAGTTGTAGTCTTGCCAGGCCTACTCCGTCACAAGCAGCAGAGCCTGGAGCCTAAGCTGAGTCAGCAGGAGCCTCAGGGAGAGCAGAGACAGGGAGCAGGAAAAGGGACAGCTTAGGGGGCCCGAGCAGGAGGAGGAATGCGGAGAGTGGGTGGGATGAGCTGACAATGCAGGAGAGGGAGAGCGCGGTGAGCTTGTTTATCCATAGCTTCTATGTAACCTGGTGCCATTTATAGTCATTTTATTCAGATGATCTGTCCAGAGTGCTGAAGTGATGATAAGAGAAATACACCTCTTGTTGTCAGCCACACTGAATATAGCTGCTTCATACTCTCCTTTGCTGTGTAGCTTGTGGTGCATGGTGATATACTAGCATGTCTCTCAATGAACATATCAAGAGACAAAGTGTCTGGTTAGTGAGGTCTCTGCAACCCAGCAAACTATGTGATGTCATGTTTATAATCTGCCCCTTGCTAATTGCTGCCATAAACATCCCCTATAAATCCTCTGCTAGCTGTTCATGCAGCCCACTGCATCACTATTAAAGGCTATACAGCCATACAACACAGAGACTTCCACTAAAGCTACTAAGACGCTCTCATAATTTCCCACATTGATTACTGTAAATGCCTCTTAACTGGTCTTCTAAAATGATCTCCACTCTAGTTTATCCTCAGAGCCTTTCTATGCTTGTAAAAAGTGCTCTATAGCTTCTTCCAATGATCACTGGATTTCTCTACATTACAATATGTCATTTAAAGGACTTCCCCTTACCTTCCATGTTCTTCATCGATGTGTCTGTCATTACAACGCCAGCATGATAGATGTCCTCTGTGCTCCCGAACCAATCCCTGTCCTTATTATAACATCTTCTTATGGGATATAGTTGTTGTTGCCGTACCACCCATTTCAACACCATTGACAGCTCTCTAATTAAGAATAGTTTTATTTCAGAATGGCAAATGTTCCTATTTTGGCAAGATGTCTGTTCCCAATGGCGAATTGTACTCTCCTTAATGAGGATGGGTTTAGGGGACAGTTAAGGTTAGGCTGCAGGAGGGGTAGGGTTAGGGTTAGGCTGTTAGAAAGTGTCGGTTAGGGTTAGGATGCAGTGAACGGACGGGCAGGGTTAGACTGCAAGACAGATAAGGTTAGGCTGGACAATTAAGGTTAGGTTGGGGGAAGGGGAGGTTAGACTGACGAAAATAGTAATAGGCATTGTTGGAATATTCGAAGACACACCAGTCACGGGAATGACACTAGTCCAGATCCAGACCTGAGAAGGTCAAGCCACTTACACACGCAAGGTGTGCCCTCCAGATGTTATGTTAGTGTTGCAATAGTAACACTAGCATAGCAAGAATCATAGTTCCGGAACTTAGTTCCATACAAGCCCATTTCTTCATAAATGTGCTTCCCCTTTGCCCGCTAAAGTGGGTGGGGGAAGCATGGTAAATGTACAGTGTTGAGGGGGCTCCCACACTGGTGCGCATCAGAGTTCAATGATCTTATGGCAGCATAAGCTGCCATAAACCCCGCACAAGAGAGGGGAGTGACAGGGGGTGTGCATCCCCCTCTCTGTCGGACGGACAGACCCCCACATGTATGGAAAGCATGTGGGGGTCGGGATTAGGATCACTGTCTTGTCAGAAACTTCCAAAAACTGGCTGCAGTCATCATTTCATTGCCAGGATGTGATCTGGCAAAATGCAGGTCATCGAAGCAGCGAACTACACCCCTTGTTACTATTACATCCTATACTTTTCCTGCGCTGCCTTAAAAATCAAATGTTCTGCCAGCTTTACATTACAGTTACACTGCTTCATATAATGGGCTGGATCCAGACTTAAGAAAGAGCTTAAAATTAGGAGTGGAAAGTTACTGGGCAAAACCATGTTGATTGCAGGGGAGTCATATTTCATCTGTTGCAAACAGTATTAGAGTTGAGAGTTGATGTTTCCCAGACCAAGTCTAAATAACAGTGTGATAGTAAAGCTGGTCAGTATCTGTCCGAGGGGAAGCACAGCCCATTTGTGAGTAACTATTGTAACCCTGGCGTAACATCTGGAGGGCGCATGAACCCTCCAGTGAAAACAGGCCACTTTCGCACCTTGCGTATGCCAGGCGCAGGTCTTGATCCGGCCCTTAATTACAAGCTCCTTCTTAAGTCTGGATCCAGTCCAATGTCTGGAAAAATTTGAAAGCGTTTTAAAATAGTGAGTTCGTTTTATCTGCTGCAATGGAGCATACGCTCCTATACAGTCTCTTGCATATTTAATTAACCTGTATTGTGCAATGTTATTTTATAGTTACAGTTAAAGAGTTTCACCACTGTTTTTTTCATAAAAGAAGACATTTCCAGGCTTTGATTTAATATTTAATTAAACAGAAGGCCGTAACATAAAAATGCTTCAGTCTTAGATAGCGTCGTGCATGGCTCACTGCGATAATCTAGCTATAGGGTTCACGGTTGAGCCAAAATAATTTGTATTTAAAGCTCTGATAGAAGCTGCAGATGATAATAAGCATTATATATAGTAGTTATTTAAAAAATTGCCCTGTTTTTACCTTGTTGATATTTATGTATTGTAGCATTGCTGCCTGAAGCAGTATTTAGTTGTATGCTAATAAATAAATACATTTAAGTTACGCACTATTGAGGATAATGCCATCCCCCCACGTGCGGAACTTAGCTGACTTATGTGTTCAGAACCCTGCCTTAACTTTCCCTTGCATATCTCTGGTCATATGTAATGTCTTTTCGTACATAAGTGTCAATGTGACAATTTTAATGCCTTTCCTCTGCCCACAATGCGTATATTCGGGTTGCGTAGACATGTCACGCCCTATCATATACATGTTACATACAATCATAGTTACGATGAGTAACATCTGCCGCACGCACGTGCAGTGTATTCCCACCGCTAGACTTAGGCATCCTGTGTGTGTTTATTGGCTGTCTGGGTCAAGGTTTTTTTTTTTATTCATGGAAACCAATCAGATTCTAGCTCTCACTTTCCTTTTATATTCAATAAAATGTCAGCTAAAATCTCATCGGTTGCTGTTGGCAACATCTCCACATTTCCTTTCCTTAGTCATTCAGGCTCTAGATGTTTTTACAGGCCACACAGAACAGCCATCGGTATCTACAAACATCCGTCATTCTCTGTAGCCAAATTCCAAATCAGAGGCTGGATCCAGATTTCACCCGACTTTCCCAAGCAGTTCCGCACGATAGGTTTTCTGTGCACACGAAATCCACATGCCTAATCCTTGGCAGAGAGGCTGGAATAGGTATGCAGATGAAGGTAAGTGGGCGGCGGAAGGAAGACCTGCACGGATTTAAGAATGAGCTGAAAATTATATTATTGACCTCTTCAACGAAATGCAGTTTAGGACCTCATAATATATGCTTTGGAACATGTTCATCTGAAAATATGATGTAACAATTATATGGACCATAAGTATTATTTGTAGAGATGTAAATAAGAGGTTATTGTCCTCAGTAAGGTCAGTCTGACTGCATCAATTCTAATCGTCCAGTGGAATATTCTTTAAAAAATAAATAAAAAATACAAACCCAGCAATGAAAACATCTACAAATGTTGTATTATAGGCGTGGTATCTGCCAAGGGCAAGAGCAAACTACGCCTGTCACCTGATTGGCCTGCCTGATTCTTTATACTCAGGCTGCACTAAAAAAAGACTGTTACTCAGCATCATGCTAGAACATAGATTGTAGAGATTTTTCACATTGCAATGTATAAGAGCTTAGGCAAAGCCAGATATGAGGGGCCGGATTCACAGCCCCGGACGTATTGCACATACGTCCTTAAATTACCGATAATAGCTACTGCGCATGCGTAGTAACTATTTTACCTAATCTATGTATCGTTTTGTTAAGTAGATTGCGTATATGCGGTCTTTAATGAAACGATCCTTTATTATAATCAATTTGGTTAAATAGCTTTCATATTTTAAGTCACTGTTCCTCATGATATATTCTTTGCTTATCTTACTGAAAACTTCTCCAATGTTATGTACAGCCAGAAAGGAATGAATGAATAAGCTGTTGCTACAGGCCCATCAGCTTCAAGCCATACATTATTAATGGGATTGGGATTTGTGCAACTTCCTGAATACATGGGAGATGCTAAGGAAGTGTTTTACTCAGTCATACTCTTAGAGCAATAGAGACATTTGCTGGTGCTATATATCAACTGCTTTAACATATATATAACATATTAAAACCATGTGAAGCTATTTGGAAGTATCCTGTATACTATGCTTCTCTACAGCTAAATAAATCAGCCTTACCTCTTGTAAAATGTATTGTCTGTTGTGACTTGAAAAAATTATTTCTCAGGTGAACTGGAATATAGCACATGCAGACATAAAACCGAATCCAGATTCGCAAATGGAAAATCTGCATGCGTTCCTAATTGGCTTCCAGTGCTGATCTGGATCCTCAGGAACCATGCTGCCATGCTAGAAGCCTTTCCAACTGCGGTTCAGAATGAGCAACCATGTTTACAGTCATACTTCATATTCCCTTCTGTATTTACATGTTCCGTACATTCTTCCTCTTAATTCTTACTGAACCTCCTCTGGATCAATCATACTATCCACAGATCCATCCTTCCCTTTCTCTCCTTTCTTCATTCCTTTCTTTCCTTCCTTCCCTTTATTCCCTTCCTTTTCTTTCTGTCTTTACTTTTTCTTCCTCTCTTTCTTTCTTTTTTCCCTTCCTTCACTTCCTTTCCTTCCTACCTCTCTTAAGGCTGGATCCAGACTTAAGAAGGAACTTGAAATTAAGGACCTGATTCATACTTAAGAATCTTCTTAAAATAAGAACTTAAAGTCACTCCTGGGCTAAACCATGTTGATTGCAGGGGAGTCATGTTGCAAACAGTACTAGTGTTGAGAGGTGATGTTTCCTATCCCAAGTCTAAATAACAGTGTGATAGTAAAGCTGGTCAGTATCTGTGTGCAGTAAGCAATTCGAATATATATCCCTGCATGCAAACTTGACTCCCTCTGAAATCAACATGGTTTGGCTCAGGTGTAACTTTTCTCTCAATTTCAAGCTCCTTCTTCAGTCTGGATCCAGCCCTTAATCCCTTTCTTCCCTCTGTTTTCATTTTCATCTCACTATTATAACTTTTCATGTTCAGGCTCAATTATTTCACTATTGCTCATGTGCTTTCCTCCTTCTCTCTGCCCCAGGGGCAGATCAGTGGAGTACCCTATACACTCCAGCTGCATCACTCATCAACCATTGACAGTGCTATTCGGTGCCAGTACCAGTATAATTAACCTGTCGGGTTTCATGACACTTCCAGACACTCACAATTGCTATTAGGTTGGACAGATCATCATTTAAGGCCAAACAATTAAAATAGCACAGAATTGTGATTAGTTTAAATGCAATCATACCAGGGCCAGATTAAGGATTGTAGAGGCTCCATCATGACAGACTTACCAGTACCCCATACACATGGTCATTGGCTCCGGCTCTCACATCATAGGCTGAGTATCTTGACGCTAGGCCTTGTCAATTGCAGTCTCACTGCATGATATTCCCCTTCCCTTCCCCCCAACGGTAACATTAAGTCTCTTCAAGGGAAAGTACTCACGTCTCTATCAAGGATAAAATTTGTGTTTGTTAATAGTCCAACTTAACATGTGATTCTGAAGAAGTCTTTATTAGCTTTTCTTGTTGCCAGTCAGGGGCACTGAGAGTGTGCGTGGAAAGACCCAGTCTCTGGCATGGATTGTCATTGGTAATGTAAGTGCTGACAATTTGCTGTAATGAGACAGTGTCTGTGCTCTCGCTGTGAGCATATGGTTTTGTAATAAGATGGACAGGTACACAAGGCTTTGGCTGTTGCATTGCCACTCAGTAGGGGACTCGGCATCTCTGCAGTTACCATGTTGTACTTCATCACCTCATCTGCCCCCTTTTGAGCATTGACTGCTTGTTACATCTTTGCCGCTGTGGGGACTAGTGAGGTGATTGTAAGGGACTTCGTCTGTGTTTCATAAACGCAATTTCTCCTCCTCCTCCTTCATCTAGATGAGAGAGCCTCACAGCTCTGAATGATCAGCATTTTCATCTGGATTAACCCCCAGTGCTTTGGAACTAGACAAAAGCAAGTCACATAACAATAGCAATCAGTGCAATGGCTGAGGGGCTACATCTCCCTTCATTATCTGAAAAGCTGTTTCTGATGCAGGAGATGGGTAGATGCAGACTGTTGTTTCCAAGGCTGCTATTGTAGGCAGCAACATAATCATGCATAAGAATATTTTATTTCCTGATTCTTCCTGGTTCATTTTGAGATGTAGAAACATACTATGGGTTTGTTGAGAGTCAGGGCCTCCAGGCCAGTCCCATATTGGGCTATGTCAGTGGGCTCCCTACTTTTTTTGTCTTTCAAGTAAGCTTAGTTTCCATGGGGCTGATCCAGAGCAACGACCGCAAGCGAGCGTACGACGAGCGTATGCGAAAATTCGGGAAAAAATTCGCAACGCGCATGCCCAGTATGACAGCTTCCGGTCGCCCGAGCGTCATGAGCGAATAGCGGGCGTATTGTGAGCGTATTTTTCGCTCGCGGGGCGTTCGTTCTTTACGATGGTCGGCTGGGCGCCCGTTTTACTACAGGGGGGCGGGGATAGCCATTTAAATTGTACAGTATGGGCGTGCTAAGCCCGTACGCTCAGCGTATTTTGTGCGAATTTTCGTACGGCCGACGGTCGTACCCAGTGTAGGGTATAGGCGTCATATGCAGGTACTTTACTATGGGAGTGTTAGGGGCGTGTATGGTTTTTCGCACGGTCGAACGTACGCATTCGCCCGTCGTGCGAATTTTCGTAGCGCTGGATCAGGCCCCATGTCCTGGGCCTCTCTCCTGCTTTCTTCTGGTCTATGTCTGCCTGGTTCATCATTGTGTCTTTCCTATATGCTTCTTGCATGTTCTCCACCAAATATTACACTTATTCCTTGAGAGCGTGTTTTGTGTTAAGTTGTGTTTTGCCAGCAAAAATAGCCATGCACGCTATAAAGACAGTTGTGACCTGCAATTTGCGACCATGCATGCATTCCCAGTCTGCATCTAGAGTACCATACAGGGAGTATTTCTGATGCTAGGGCGAGATAAGGGTGTCTCGTACTCTAAGTGGTAACATGGAGGTATGCAAATATTATAGTTAGGGCATGCAGATACACCATACTATCTAGAGCGTTGTCAGTCTTCGGTCAGAAACTCTGACTTCCGAAATAGGGACATTCGAAAGTCCCTTTTCGGATGTCCCTATTTCGAATACCGCATAGTTTATAATTTTTTTTTTTAGAATGGGTGATCGGCATACTCACCCATTCTTATTCGGAAATACCGCCGCCGCCGATATCCCACCGCTACCGCCGGACCACCCGACAGCAGGGAACGGTGGGTAACCTCTCCAGGGTGCGGGGGAGGGAGGCTTAGGGTCAGACTGCAGGGGACGGAGGGTTAGGGTCAGGCTGCGGGAAATGGAGAATTAGGGTCAGGCTGTGGGAGATGGTGGGCTAGGGTCAGGCTGCCAGGAAGGGAGGGTTAGGGTCAGGCTTCGGGGAAGGGAAGGTTAGGGTTAGGGTAGTGAGAGGGGAGGGTTAGGGTTAGAATTAGGGGAAGGAGTGGGGGACAGTGGCGTATCTAGAGTGGGTTTTGTAGGGCATGTTCCCTGGGTGCCGATGGCTTTGGAAGCGCCATCGGTGCCATTAGAGGGCATATATCCGACAAAGCCCACCGCCAGAAGCACAGATGAGAAGAGGATCCGTTCCCTCTTCTCATCTGTGAAAATGACAGCCGGAGCAGCTGTCATTTTCACTGAAGAGAAGAGGGGGCGGAACTTCCTCTCTTCTGTCAAAAAGAAAGAATAAAACCCTGCTTACCTTATTCTGTGACTGAGCCGGCCTATAGGACACACTGCAAGATTGGTTCTCTCTCTCCAGCTGAACACTGAGGGGAGAATGCCGCACCCCAGCTGCTCTCAGAGTCACAGAATAAGGTAAGCAGGGTTTTATTCTCTCTTTTCCTGGAGGAGGGGGGCACATTTTGGACATTTGCCCTGGGCGCCATTTAGGCTAGTTACGCCCCTGGTGGGGGACTAGGGCTGTTCTAAGAGAAGACTCACACCCATCTAGAGGGTTCTAAGAACACTCCAGACTATCTAGAATTCCAATGCACTCATTGTATGTGAGGACACAGCAGAAATCTTAATTTGAGTGAGTGGCCTCTCCTCGCCCTCCAGGAAGCCTGGACACAGTAGGTACCTGGCACCAGGATCGCTGCTTGACCCATATTCTCATTGCTGGAATTTTTGCACAATCTGTAACAATAATAACTATGGTCTGGATCCAGGTTTGACGCCTGATCCCCTCTGCATCCTAACTACCGTAAAAATGTGGATGGTACGTTATGGATGAAGCCAACCAGTACTGTAAACTTAGCATTTCAACTCTGCTCACTGAGTAGCTTCCTGCTCTGTATCACCCTTCTCTCGGATTAAGTACTAAGATGGCTCTGCATCCAGAATTCTATCCTGGAACATCCTGAAGCACATGATCCACAGTACCAAAAGGTGTATATTAGGATCCAGTCCAACAATACTACCATTACTCTACTGTAATAGTAAATGTAAGTAATGTAAACAATCCCTGTTGTGAAAAAACTGAAAAGAAAATTTATACATACTGACAGTCTAAACCACCTTCATATTAAACATTATGCCCCGCATCATACAGCAGGACAAAAAAGAAAACCGCTAATAAAGTTTCCAAAATAGCTACCATGTGATGCACACTGAATAAGGATAAGTGGATAGAAAAAGCTCCAAGAAGACCTTAAATTGCAATTAAATTTTTCTTTACATTTTATTAAAGTAGTAATTTAAAAAAATGACACAAACAGTGGAACTAAATAATATGATAATATATGGCACGTCAGCTGTATTATTGTGTAAATCACAGAGAGTTGGATAGTATCATATAGTTGGTACAAGCAGAAGCAACAATTGTTACCAATCAATAATGTACAATGTAAATACAATGAATCATTGCATGTAAATGAGAATACACGTACTAAAAATATGATACATTAGTATAAGCACGGGTGAGGAATCCTAATCTAAGAAGAGGAACTATGCCCTAACAAGCCCACTAGAAATCTCATGATTTCGCTTCTCCCGTTCATGGGAAAGTAACTCACCCTATGCTGCTATTAAATCCCACTCTCTGTGATTTACACAATAATACAGCTGACGTGCCATATATTATCATATTATTTAGTTGCACTGTTTGTGTCATTTTTTTAAATTGCTAATTTAATAAAATTTTTAACATTTTTAATTGCAACTTAAGGTCTTTTTGGAGCTTTATCTATCCACTAATCCTTATTCAGTGTCCATCACATGGTAGCTATTTTGGAAACTTTATTAGCGGTCTTCTTTTTTTGTCCTATTTTATGCCATGATATAAGCTACCAGATAGCACCTGTTACTGTTTAATTGCTGGTGCGGTCCAACCTCTGCCTTCTTGTATGCCCCGCATCATAGAAATCATTGCTCCAAAGCTTTGTCATTTCCTAATACTGATGAATGCAGAGGTTTCTGTTACTATATCGGATAGAATGAGATGCAGAGGACTAAGATACAGAGGAAGATACAGAGGACTGAGATACAGAGGAACATACAGAGGATTAAGATACAGAGGAAGGTATAGAGGAATATACAGAGGACTGAGATACAGAGGAAGATACAGAGGACTGAGATAGCGAGGAAGAGACAGAGGAATCAGATACAGAGGAAGATACAGAGGACAGAGATACAGAGGACTGAGATACAGAGGAATATACAGAGGACTGCGATACAGAGGACTGAGATAGCGAGGAAGATACAGAGGATTGAGATACAGAGGAAGTTACAGAGCACTGAGATACAGAGGATTGAGATACAGAGGACTGAGATACAGAGGAATACATAGCAGTTCACAAGTATTAACAGTTTTTGTTTTTTTGTTGTCTTTTGTTTTTTCACTTTGGCTATACCAGTTGATTAACCATGCCACGGGATACTTAATAAATAAAAAAAATGTAAATATGGATGGGATGCTCTAATGGTCTTGTTGCAGAGGGTTATAATGACTCCTGTTCCCTATGAGCCTTGTGCTGAGGGCTCTTCCTCTGGAGGGTTTCAATAGTACTCTCTGGAAACATTTCCGATAATAAGGATTTTATGATTTTTTGGGAGGTTTCTGGGGAACATGATTCCTGTCAAGGCTTTACTTGGCCCCAACCATGACTATTGTTTTGAGATGGGTCATACTTGGAACAAATGGCAAAAACTATCATGTAACCTACAAATGTGAAATAAGCCTAAGTAAGCTTTGTTATCATTGTCATTTGTCATTGTTATCAATTTAGTAGGCTCTAATGTGCCTGGGTAAAATGGAAGTACCATAATCAATAAAATATCAAAGAAATTTGTCCATGTATATTTAATCTATTTTCTGTGAGATCATGCAAAGCTATTGTCTACACTATCCTTACCTTAGAGTATATCAGTGATAAGCAACAATTCACATTGCGGCGGGCACATGTTGAGAGCCACACATTACCCTAAACCTGGTATTACATTCTAATAAATCTGGGTACACAATGGAGGTTTTATAAATGACTATCATGCTGATTACATGATAGGCGGCAGTCAGGTCTGACCTGTGTCTACAGTCCAGTAATGTTTCCCAATCATCTGAAATAGCATTGCATAGTGTGCTTTGATTTTTGAAACAGACTAATTTTTTACGATCAGCGATGTCCCGATGTCGGGAGAAATCTTCACTGTGTACTGGCAAAAGATCTTCACTGCGACGATTCCCATTCATCTTTCTGCTTAGGGTCACTTTTGGAGACGTGTATATACTTCCAGCAGAGGCGTATGGGAACAGTTTGCTCGGGAATAAAGCGAGAGCATTGTGTATGGTGGCATCGTTATGCAGGTTGTTGTTAGAAAGGTTATACAGGTTTGAAATGATGTCTCATTGGGCCAGATCCAGACCTAAGGACGCCTTATGGGCGCCCGAGGTCATTACGGCCGGCATCATAGCGGGGAGTGCACAGGGCACTTATGTGTCCAGATTCCTACCTTAACTTTTACTATGACATATGCAGCCTTACAGCCTCATACCTGATCGTAACCGGGCTTCCCTCGTCCCATCCCTTCATTAGTATGTCTAACTCCGCCTTCATGGCGAAGATACGACATGCGTAATGGGGGGGAAAGCCCCCTTTTCATAAGAGCCGGCATACATAATGTTAGTTACGTACTTAGGACCAGTATGTAATTCCCTTATCAGATGTAGCTGTGGATCGGGGCCATCGTGAGTAAGTTGTTCAGTGTGTACCAAGCTTAACCCATTTAATCAAAGAAACAGATAGCTAAATATAATGCTATACTTATAGGAATTGTTACAAACTGTAACAAATATGAAAAAAGCTGAGACTACGTGTCATTGCTCCAATGAACACCTTCAGTCCTTGGGTTGGGATATATCCATGTATTGCTTGTTTATATCTCAACGTTTTCCTTTAACCTCCTCATCCTGATGATTTGCTATGTCTTAGCGTTCATTACATATCAGCCTCACCCTTCCTCCTCTGTAGTTGGTGCCTACCTAGATCGTCTCTCTCTTTCTCTGCTCCGCCACATCTTCCATCACTCTCTCTCTCTATTCTCCGCTTCCCGTTCCATTTCCATGGCCTACTTTCACTATATTTCTTTCCCAGGAGCACTTTCTGTCCTGCCACTTGTGACTGACTTCAAAGAGTGTCAGACGCACTGAGGTGGGACCTCCTCCCACACATAGCTCCCGCCACTCCCTCCAGCCCCCAACCATCACCATCCCCTGTGTATTCATTACCAGAAATCACACCAATTAGTGCTACCATGAGTTTATTCCTCCTGCCTGGGGGGGGGGGGGGGGGGGGCGGGTGCACCGCGTGNGGGGGGGGTGGCTTGTGTATACTGTACTGGCTATATATTTTATATACATATATTTATTATATAACTCCCTTTTGCATCATATAACTGGGTTGTCATCTTAAGTCCTTAAAGGCAGGAAAGAGGTCATATTTTAATTCTGTTTTTGCATATCAATGAGTCAGGATTACCTTGGTTAACCTCTTATTAAGAAACATTGTCCTGCTTATATTTACACAAGTTTTACACATACAGAATGAAGGACTTCTTTACACACACTTTGTGAAAGGAGACAATACTGTTTTTTATTTAAAACAGAAACTCTCAGTGGTGACCTGAAGGAAAGAAATAACATCAACTGCTTGCTTGGTAACATAAAGATGAGATTGGGCTCTAAAATAATTGTTCCAATTTCGATTTTTACACATTATGGACTGGATACAGGTTTCCTGATGAGTGCATGGGAGTTTCAAGCCAAATTCAAATGTTGACGGATTGAAAGTCAGGATTGGGCGGTGTGCACACCCCTGCTCTAAAATGTAAATGCTGATCCCTCCCACCTGGAGCACACAATAAAAAAACACACACACGCTAAACCAGTTCTCTGTATCATACGGATTGAGAAATACACTGAGGTATCGCAAATGCAAAAAGCAATCGGAAAACCGGTAAAGATCTAAAATTTATTGAGACTTGCTTTTACATAAAAACTGTAGTCATGTAATAAAGGAAATATGTCCCTAGAAATAAAACCTAGAATTCATGTTTGTCTCGCATCTAACTGCCATATTTATCATTTTATACGTATTTATATTGCTGTATTTTTATTTCTAGGTCTGGTGAAACTTGGGGTCCATTGTGTCACTTGTCAAAAGGTCGCCATCAAAATTGTCAACCGAGAGAAGCTGAGCGAGTCTGTGTTAATGAAGGTAATATGTGAAAGACATTACAAAGGAACATTTATATACTACTGTTTTCCTGTACCGTTAAAGCACAACATATTTACAGTCTAATTAAGTTACATGGGGGCAGTAGACTTAATCCAGGTTTAGGATCTCGTCTCCCTTTATAAAAATTAAAACAAACACAAAAATAACAAAACCATTGGTAAGAGTTATCCAGGATTGCCAGTGTCTACTTATCTCTACACAGGATCCTAAGCTTTATGGATAATCCAATAGTAGATAATGGTAGTCATTAGAAAAAGGATTCACATCATACACTATAACTATAAAGAAAAACTGTGTTGTGCAGTGTAAAAGGCATTCCTACAGAGAGCTGCTGTGTCTGGTTAAGCATTTACATTAAATAACCTCTTACAATGACAGGCCACTCTCTTTAGAGGTTGAACTGTCACCAGTAGCTATTTTAATGCTATTATATTCAATGTAAACAATTTCTAGACATAAAGCACAGGAAGAATTTGAGAAATGTAATAGTAACTGATTGAATTAATATATATTTATCAAAGGCTTCTTGTATTATATTTGAGTGTTTACATTGAATAATAATTTAAATACATAACATACCATATAGAAGACCTTCTTTCTTCTTCAAACCTCATTGTCCCCCTCTTCCCCTGCTGTCATTACATGTTTCCAACTCCCACTCTCTTTCAGGCCCCCTGTGTATTTTCATCCCAGTTACTCTTTTCCCCTGTGTCTCTCTAACCCCCACTCTCACTCCCCTTGTGTCTCACTAACGTTTACTGTCTCTCTCCCCTTGTGTGTACCCCTCACTCTCTTTTCTCTTGTGTCTCCAACCCTAAAACTCTTTCACCCTGTGTCACTAAACCATACTCACTTCCCCCCCTGTATCTCCAAACCCCACTCTATTTCTTTATGTCTCTCTAGCCCCCAGTTTTTCTACCCCTATGTGTCTCCAAGGAGACAAAGGAAACAAATATTAATTCCTTTTCTGGCTATGATAAAATAGAGTGGGTGTGGGTCAGTGGTCAGAACAGCTCTTTTCTGGGCCAACCATTTTCAAAATGGCTCTGAATTCGATGGGGACAAGCAATCGATCAGCTCCAACATAAATCTACATTGACGAAAGGTGAATATGTATCCAATCCCAACCCTTACCCTAACCCTCCCTTTCCATTAACCTAACCCTCTCCTCCCCACAGCCTGACCCTAAGACTCTCCTCTCCGCAGCCTAATTCTAAGGGGCTCCCTTCCCCGCATCGTAACCCTTATACCCCTTTCACATCACCACGAAATACCCGGGATTTTCGCCAAAAATCGGGGTCTCGGCAAAATCCCAGGTATTTCGTGGAGATGTGAAAGGAGTACTTCCGGTGGACCCGTGTCAGAAGACCCGGGAATTCAACCCGGGTGAAAAGAAGGGTTATTCCCGGGTCCGACACGGGTAGGAGTGCAGTATGAAAGGTGCTACCCGGGTTTTTCAACCCGGGTAGCACCTAACGCACTTGATTGGTGCAATTTTTTTTTTACTGTTGCAACGGTAAACAAATTACGCTGTCTGATGACGACAGGGCAGACCCAGGTCTCTGTGTGAAATGGGGTCAGTGAACACGGGATATTGCCGGGGGGGTGATCTGAAAGGGGTATAAGACTCCCCTCCCCGCAGCCTAACTCTAAGTCTCCCCTTGTATACCAACCTCCGGTCCAGTGCGGTAAATCTGCAGCTAAATTCAGCATACTTATCCATTCGTTAGGAAAACATTCCAATTAAGGATACTTTCGAAATACAGGCAGACAAAAAGGAGCTTTCGGCTGCCTGTTTTTCAAAAATCTAATTTTCGTTGCAGAGAATGGGCCAGATCCAGAGCTACGTCCGCTCGCATATTCACGCTAGCCGGAGTCATAAAAACGCTATTTTACAGGTACGGAGCATGTGCGCGGCAGATGTTACAGCACGTTACGGAACGTACGTACCATCCTAGTATCAAGAGCGTAGCTATGCACGAAGGGGCGTGCCAGCCATAAGACACCGGTAATTACCCATCGGAGGCGGGATGAGGCATTTAAATCGTACAGAATGGGCGTGCTTAGGCGCGTAAGTATATGCAGCCATTACGGCCGACAGGAGTTACGCTTTGAAAAGTTAAGGCAGGGTTTGGAAAGCGTAAAACGGTAAAAGTGCGCCCGAGCGACGGGAGTGCATAGTAATTGCGATAGCGTAAATACACTACGCGTTGAAACGTAAAGGAAACGTAGGTCTGGATCCGGCACAATGCGTCCAGATAGAGCTACTGGGAATGCTGTAAAGTGTAACACACACCACATACACAGGCAGCAAGAAAATACTTATTCCCTGTTGTTGTGTGTAAGAGCTTTGCTTCTGCTTTTTCTAACTACTAATTATTAGCCTAGAAGTTTTCTGAAGGATAGAAAACGAAGCTTCCTCTCTAAAGGGCATTAGACCCCCATGTACGGGCATCATCACCGCTCTAGTCTGAAAACAGCTGCTGCGTCATGTGCAGAAAATGATTACCCAGTACCATTAACAAGCGATTAGCTATGACCTTGCCCTTATGTCGGGACAATGTGTCTCAAAGCATTAAAGAACCAAAACCATTCACATTTGGAATCAGGCCCCCAACCTTCTCCTCCTACGCCGTTTCTCTCCAACCCCCTACTCCCCCGCCCATCCCTTCCCGGACTTTCTCTATTCACCTGCTGCCTGCGGTTTTCAGATGCTGGAAACAGCGCAATACTGACCTGAAGGTCATGTGACACAACATTATCGCACCGCTAGCTAGCATTAGCTGAAGAGTGCAGGTAGCAGATACAGAAACACATTGCCTGATCCGTCGCTGCTTAACTTTATTAGAAGCGGTAAGTAGGCAAACTGATGCCGCTACAGTTGTTAGCGCTATATGTATGGCAGGGGACTGGTTCCATATATTGGGATCTGCCAGAATCCCTTGTTGCTCATACTGGATCACTACAGGGAGAACTGAGGGCCATTGGCAATTCATCACCAACCACCATATAATACTGTGACACCAACAACGCAGTTGGTGCAGCATTTATTGTAATACTACTACCAGACTGTCTTACAGTCACACAGGTACAAGGTCGCACAACTCTTGGACATCCTTTAATGTAGAGTGCGAAACACTTGCTGGCTAGCTTCAAGTTAACATGCTACATTTCACTGAATACGTGCTGATGAGATAGAGCAGCCTAGTTTAGGTTTACCCAGATAAATCACTTATAAGAGAAGTTGGCACCTGAGGACACCAACTATTGACTTTGTACAGCAAGATTGCTGAGAATGGAAGATCTGAGAGAAATTTCCAGTTAATGGGGAATTTTGAATGTAAGATATGTGTGCACTGAAGAAGATGAAATGTAGTAAATAAACATTGTACAACAGTGAATATCATTTGTATATCTTGCGTGTTGTACGGTTTTTCCTTAAACATGATACAGCCACCAGCAAATGGTCGCCAATGAGAAAATTGCTATTGGAAATGGGTACAGATTTTGGTTTGGATTTACAGTTACGTAGTTTTCGTCTTGCGCACGTTGTTTTAAGAATTGAGCTGCTACGTAACTGTGAAACCGGGCCTTCTTGCTCAGGGGCGTTTTAAGAAGTGAGTGGGCCGTGTGCAGGCCCTTACCTGAGCCAGGACTGGCTAAATGCGCGGACCAAAAAGGGGGCGAGGCTTAACGACGCCGTAAACCCCACCCCCTTTTCTTCCCGCAAATCCGGACAGTCACACCGCAGGGAAAGGGGGACTAATTTGGTATCTATATCTTCCCTCCGTAAGATATTAGAGGGAAAAAATAGATGCTAAATGGCCCCCCTTCCCCTGTCAACCCAGGGTGCAGGATGCATGGCACAGGGCCCCCTGTTCTGAGGGGGCCCAACATATTCAACAGTGCTTATGCACTTATGAATCCATGTGGGGATTAGACATGCGGATGAATCCATGTGGGGATTGGGCATGCGGATGAATCCTTGTGGGGATTATGCATGTGGATGAATCCATGTGGGGAATAGACATGCGGATGAATCCATGTGGGGATTGGGCATGCGGATGAATCCTTGTGGGGATTATGCATGTGGATGAATCCATGTGGGGAATAGACATGCGGATGAATCCATGTGGGGATTGGGCATGCGGATGAATCCTTGTGGGGATTATGCATGTGGATGAATCCATGTGGGGAATAGACATGCGGATGAATCCATGTGGGGATTGGGCATGCGGATGAATCCTTGTGGGGATTATGCATGTGGATGAATCCATGTGGGGAATAGACATGCGGATGAATCCATGTGGGGATTGGGCATGCGGATGAATCCTTGTGGGGATTATGCATGTGGATGAATCCATGTGGGGAATAGACATGCGGATGAATCCATGTGGGGATTGGGCATGCGGATGAATCCTTGTGGGGATTATGCATGTGGATGAATCCATGTGGGGAATAGACATGCGGATGAATCCATGTGGGGATTGGGCATGCGGATGAATCCTTGTGGGGATTATGCATGTGGATGAATCCATGTGGGGAATAGACATGCGGATGAATCCATGTGGGGATTGGGCATGCGGATGAATCCATGTGGGGAATAGACATGCGGATGAATCCATGTGGGGATTGGGCATGCGGATGAATCCATGTGGGGAATAGACATGCGGATGAATCCATGTGGGGATTAGACATGCGGATGGATCCATGTGGGGATTGGGCATGCGGATGAATCCATGTGGGGATTGGGCATGCGGATGAATCCTTGTGGGGATTATGCATGCGGATGAATCCATGTGGGGAATAGACATGCGGATGAATCCATGTGGGGATTGGGCATGCGGATGAATCCTTGTGGGGATTATGCATGTGGATGAATCCATGTGGGGAATAGACATGCGGATGAATCCATGTGGGGATTGGGCATGCGGATGAATCCATGTGGGGATTAGACATGCGGATGAATCCATGTGGGGATTAGACATGCGGATGAATTCATGTGGGGATTATGAATGCGGATGAATCTATGTGGGGATTATGAATGCGGCTGAATCCATGTAGGGAATAGACATGCAGATGAATCCATGTGGGGAATAGACATGCGGATGAATCCATGTGGGGATTAGACATGCGGATGAATCCATGTGAGGGTTAGACATGCGGATGAATACATGTGGGGATTAGACATGCGGATGAATCCATGTGGGGATTAAGCACGCGGATGAATCCATGTGGGGATTTAGCACGCGGATGAATCCATGTGGAGATTAGACATGCGGTGAATCCATGTGGAGATTAGACATGCGGATGAATTCATGTGGGGATTGGGCATGCGGATGAATCCATGTGGAGATTAGACATGCGGATGAATTCATGTGGAGATTAGACATGTGGATGAATCCATGTGGGGAATAGACATGCGGATGAATCCATGTGGGGATTATGCATGCGGATGAATCCATGTGGGGATTAGACATGCGGATGAATCCATGTGGGGAATAGACATGCGGATTAATCCATTTGGGGATTATGCATGCGGATGAATCCATGTGGGGATTAGACATGCGGATGAATCTATGTGGGGATTAGGAATGCAGATGAATCCATGTGGGGATTAGACATGCGGATGCATCCATGTGGGGATTATGAATGCGGATTAATCTATGTGGGGATTAGGAATGCGGCTGAATCCATGTAGGGAATAGACATGCAGATGAATCCATGTGGGGAATAGACATGCAGATGAATCCATGTGGGGATTAGACATGTGGATGAATCCATGTGGGGATTAGACATGCGGATGAATCCATGTGGGGATTAGACATGCGGATGAATACATGTGGGGATTAGACATGCGGATGAATCCATGTGGGGATTAAGCACGCGGATGAATCCATGTGGAGATTAGACATGCGGTGAATCCGTGTGGGGATTAAGCACGCGGATGAATCCATGTGGGGATTAAGCACACGGATGAATCCATGTGGGGATTAAGCACACGGATGAATCCATGTGGAGATTAGACATGCGGATGAATCCATGTGGAGATTAGACATGCGGATGAATCCTTGTAGGGAATAGACATGCGGATGAATCCATGTGGGGAATAGACATGCGGATGAATCCATGTGGAGATTAGACATGCGGATGAATCCTTGTGGGGATTATGCATGCGGATGAATCCATGTGGGGAATAGACATGCGGATGAATCTATGTGGGGATTAGGAATGTGGATGAATCCATGTGGGGATTATGCATGCGGATGAATCTATGTGGGGATTAGGAATGTGGATGAATCCATGTGGGGATTAAACACGCGGATGAATGGTACCGTTCCTCTGCACGTAAATTCCATCGATTGTATTGGACTGAGTTCCAAACAATTGGAGTCCCGTTGGGAAACATCTGACGCGCCTGATACCCAAACAATTTGCGAAAGTCGAGTGACCTTCTTAGATCTGTATCCGGTCCATAGCTATCACACACACACCTGTGTATAAACCTTACTAAGGAACTGGTTCTGTACTATTTTTTTTTAGACGTTTTTCCACATTTCTTTCTATTTTTCTGGTTTTATTCCACTCAGTGGGGATGACCAGTATCTTATAATGATAAAGTATAGCTAAAGATCTTCATCTGACGCCTGACCCTTAATATAATAGAGACTATATGAGACTGTTATGTGAAAAGACATGTTCAGTTTTGTGCTGAGCTCTAGAGAAATCTCTTCATTATCTGTGTATCTGTATACAGGCCTCACTGCTGCAAGCCAGAATCCCATCCTGCATATGGCAAAGAGACAAGACATTACTATAATGGAGGTTACCATAAAGTCCATCACGGCATCATTAGTATTGTGGAGAAAAAAAATACTGGTGAAGTGTTGAAAGTTTCCATTTGCAACCTGTTCCTAATCAGGGGCTGTATTCACAGATCCGTTTTTGCGCGAGTTCCGTGCGTATTTTTAGAATCGGAGTAACTGCGCCTGCATACTAACTCTATCGATGCTATTTACGTGGAATTTACGCACAGAAGTCCATTAGGCACATATGTGTGAATCGCACTTGGGGACATACGTGCGGAGGGGCGTGGTTTAAATCCGTATGGACAAAGTTACGTGAAAGTGGGGGGGGGGGCATTTAAATGACCATTTGAGGTTGCGGTGAGTTACATACACATGTACGTAAGTATTATACGCGCGTAAATGCACGCGTAGAGATAAGGGTTCCCTATGGAGGCGTAAGTCACCGAAAACCCATCCGTGTGAGGGAAGTGTCATGGGTGTTGCCTTGCAACGTACGTGCGTATAATTGCATACCTTTAACTAACGGATCTGTGAATACGGCCCCAGACGACCAAAATGACAGTATTTAAAAAAAAAAAAAATTAAAAATAAGAAAAAATAAATAATGTATTAATTTGTCAGCTCATGAAACTAACTCATGACCAGACACCAAATGAACAATGAGCAAAATAGCAATTACAAATGATTATCTGATATAGTGTCTATGATATTATCTTCAAATAGAGATTCTACATGTGTAATTTCCTGCATGCGAGTTCTGATTAGTTAGCGGCCCTTGTGTAAAAGATTTTTATTTGACTATTGATCTGCATCTACACATAATGGGCTTGTGATGAGCTGTATGTCCACACACACATGAAAGGGGTGTGAGTGATTAGCAGAATACACATGGGAGAGATTTAATTGGCGTTCCGTTCTGATGCACTGCGGTTCTCAGCTGACAATAACCATTCTTGGCCTGAATGTATGGTACTAAAAGCATCAGCAGGGACACTGCTGCTTAATCGTGTCTCTGGTAAGAGCAGATGGGAGACAGGACAGGCTATCCGAAGCTGGACTTCTTTTTAATCATCAATCATATGCTTTTATATGTTAATTTAGGTATATAAATCATAATTCCATGGTGACTGTTTAAGCCAGTACATTTGCACCTCTTCGATCGTTTATGAACTCTGGGTCTCATAGAGCGCAGTGTGTGTATATTAGCTGTGTCTAAAGCAGGTGCATAACTGACATCATTTTCATGCAATGATCAGTTATGCATAAAGAAGACCCAGCATTCATAATGACTTTCTTACATCAGGGTCAGGCAGGCGTGAGCAACCAGTAAACAACAACAGGGCATTCTGGAGGGCTATGTGGCTCTAATCTGTTCATCTGGAGCCTGATTCAGAGAACCGTTTTCACGGCGAATAGCGTGCGTATTTCTAGGTACGGTTCAACTGCGCATGCGTAGTAACTTATTTTATGTCGTTTACGTAGACTATACGCGCATAAGTGCCTCACGGACGGACTTGTGAATCGCACTTGGGTACATACGTCCGGATATGCGATGCAAAAATTTAAATAAAAATGGGCGGGGGGAGGCATTTAAATGAAGATATGTGGGCGCAACTAACATGAATCACACGTACGGAAGATACATATGCACACAACTGCTCACGGAAAGTTACAAGTGGTCTATGGAGGCAGAAGTCACTGATAGCACAGCCGAGAGAGGGGCGTGTCATGGGTGTGAGGGGGTGTGGCCTGCACCGGCCATGCGTATAATTGCGTTCTTTCATGGAAACGGTTCTCTGAATACAGCTCCTGTTTTCTAGGCATGAGCACTACAAATATACACATAAAATGGGATGCAGCTGCCACTTAGCGTGGATTTTTTTTTTTATACAAATACAGCCAACAGCAGTATTGTGGCGGTATCAGTGCCAAAACTAGTATTAATAGAGAAAATGTCTTATTTTACCGTTGCTATAAGGGGAAGGTTAGGGACAGGCAACAGGTCAGGGAGGGATAGGGTTAGAGTTATTGTTAGGGGAGGGTTAACTTACCTGTCGCTGTTTAAGATCTTAAACTCACAGCGTTCTCTTGTTTTGCACGTCCTTACTTTACTGTAAAAATTTGGTTGGTCACAAAAGCTGTAAGCCACATCCCAAAAAAACACTATGGGCTGGATCCAGACTTAAGAAGGAGCTTAAAATTAAGAGAGGAAAGTGACTTATGGGTAAAACCATGTTGATTTCAGGGGGAGTCAAGTTAATTGTATTCTTTGCATGCAGGGATATATCTCTGAATTGCTTACTGCACACAGATACTGACCAGCTTTACTATCACACTGTTATTTAGACTTGGGCTGGGAAATGGCAACTCTACACTCTAATACTGTTTGCAAAAGATGAAATATGACTCCCCTGCAATCAACATGGTTTAGCCCAGGAGTAACTTTCCTCTCTTAGGGCCTGATTCAGACTTAAGAAGGTGCTAAAAATAAGAGAGGAAAATCACTGCTGGGCTAAACCATGCAGATTTCAGGGGGAGTCAAGTAAATTGTATCATTTGCATGTAGAGATATATCTTTGAATTGCTTACTGTACACAGATACTGACCAGCTTTACTATCACACTGTTATTTAGACTTTGGCTGGGAAACGCCACCTCTCAACTCTAATACTGTTTGCAACAGATGAAATATGACTCCCCTGCAATTAAAATGGTTTAGTCCAGGAATAACTTTCCTCTCATTTTAAGCACCTCCTTAATTCTGAATCAGGTCAAATGTCTTCACCTTTTAATTTTAGTAACTAACAAATTAAATCTTTACCAGTATATATTTATTCTATTTGGTTTTCATATTTTTGTTCAAGCAAAATAGATAAAAAAAGGAGCTCATATTTAACCAGTGTGTTAGGGTTAAGGCTTAGAGTGCAGCAGCTGTGACGAGTTTGAGTTAGGACTTAAGAGGGGAGGTTAGGCTGGAGGACTTGGAGGCTTAGGGTTGAAAAAGGTTAGAGCTGAAAGGGAAAGTTAGGGTCAGGCTCTGGGAATCAGAGGTTTAGGAAGAAAGACTTGCCAGTTGAAATAGAAATCTTTATGGCTCCAGAGCCACGACAACGCCGCCATAAATTAGCCATTTAACTGCCATGCGATGGTCTTTTGGAAAAGATAGTATAGAGGGTGCTTAGCACTATTTATATACCTCCCACCATATCAGAAATGCTTTCTGTCCCACTGTCACAATAGGTCAGGATCCAGTGCTTCAATTATAGCTGTCTGAAAATGCCCCTTTTCTTTTCGTAAGACTGGATCATATGTCTTTGTAGCTTTAAACTGCTGTGATCCACTTATAGTCTTTCACATGGCAGTTCAGAAACTTTCTTGTTAAAAAATTTTTTATGGACCCATATGCCTAACACAAAGGCTGTACAAATGTCTGCGGAGAGTAACTTGATATAAATCTATATGAATGCTGCATTTTGGTCTGAAAGTTCAGTCTTGCATATTTCAGTTTTCCTCCATAAACATATTGTGGAAGTGTGCTAAGTCATCAAGGGAAGCAATTAGGTGTACTTTGCTATCTTCCATATCTTTGATTGCTTATATTTAAAAGCTATTGAACACCACTTAAAGACTGTTTTAAAATGACGTTTGGCCTTTTTCCAAACACAAGGCAAGATTAAATCCGTTATTTGTGCAATTTATCTGGCTAAGTACTTGTCCACGTGCACATTTTCTTCCCATCGTGTTTTGTACTGTGTCACTCAACTGAACCCTTAGCTGCATTAACACTTAATAACAACCTATGTTTCTCCAGGTGTTGTGAAAGTTCCATCATGCTTTGCCAGATATAAGCTATGCTCATGCTGATATAGCTTGCTGGGAATAATATTTTCACAGAGTACACACTGGGATTTTTTGATTCACAATTCTTCAGCTGATCTTTTTACTGTCTGGAAACTTCAGTACTTGAATGCAATCTAAAGAAACAAGCAGACATTGGCTATTGTTGTTTTATGAAAATTTGGAGCTCCCAAAAATGTATTCTAACGACTGTGAGACTGACCTGGAGGTGAATGTGTGCCCAATGGTATGGTGTATCTCTACTGAGGAGGAAAGGGATCATTATTTCATGTGACTTAAAGGTAGTCAAGCAATGTAACAAAGCAATGAGAAAGGGAAGTCAGATGCTTGGTTGCATAGGGAGAGGAATTCGTAGCAGAAAGAGAGAAGTAGTGATGTCACTTTAGAGATCATTGGTACGCCCTCACCTGGAATACCGTGTTCAGTTCTGGAGGCCACGGACCGTATTCAGGCTTAAGTTTGAAATAAATACGCACGGATTCACAGAAATACGCGCCTACGTTGCAAGGCAACACCCATGACAATCCTTTTGGACTTACGGACTTAATCGGACTTCCGCCACCATTGGGTAACCCTAACTCTACGTGCGTATATTTGTGCTTCAGTTGCTAAGGCACACGCGTACTTTCCTTACCGCGCCCATATTAGTCCATTGCCAATTCCTCCCCCCCACCCACTGCCTCTTAACGTCACACGCTCGGGTGTCTTGCACGCCCCTTTGAACGTATCTCACTAAGCACGGATTTAAAGTCCACGCGGAATGGATTTCCGTGCCTAAATCCTACGTAGTTTGCGTTAATAAAGTTACCTAAAAATACGCAAAATCAAGATTATTTGCTGGCTCTCCCGGGATACCGGGAGTACTGCCCGAATTTCGGGAGTCTCCCGGACATTCCGGGAGAGTCGGCAACCCTGATGTATGTACTGTATTTTGTTATACTTTGTACAGCGCTGCAGACACCTTGTGGCTTTATAAATAAACATTAATAATAATAAAAAAATACAACTTTGTGGTATTAGGGTCTAATTCAGACTGTATGCCCGATGCTGTAGTGTATCAAGGTGTACCTTTGCATTGTGCATGCCTAGAACAAATACACATGCTAGTACAATGATCAAGACCCAAACATAACTCAATGCTGGGTCCACGACGCTGCTGGCGGAAGCTAATTTAATTTAAAATTTGCACTGTCAGTGATGCACAAAACATAAACACCATTTCCACTCTATACATAACCAGACACTAGGTCCTAAGGGAAATCTCAGGCACTCTGAAGAGGCAGCTCAATACAGATCTCCAAGGGGAATATCATAAACCCCCAAACAAAACTGACAAAATGACAAGTGGAGAAAACCATCTAAGCGCTTCTATAAGTCCAGTGACACAATAAAGAAAGGAGAGGATTTCCAATAATGAATCACACCACACACTGGATACCTGTAACGCAATATCCAGAGTCAAGTCCCACTATTTACTGGAAAAAGTAGCGTGTGGAAGTTGCGTGCGTAGTTTTATGTACATTTTAACTATGATTTACGTAAGTCACGTAGAATATACGCACGCTTTAGGCAGGGACATGTGAATCGCACTTGGGGACATATGTATGGAGGGGCGGGGTTGAAATACTTACCTTAAAAGTTCTATGAAAGAGGGTGGGGGAAGCATTTAAATGAGCCTTTGAGGACGCGGTTACATAGAATCGCACGTACGGAATACATATACATACATGGGTACACGCGTAATGTTATAGGTGCTCTATGGAGGTGTAAGTCTACGATAGTACAGCCATGACAGGGAAGTGTCGTGGGTGTTGGTGGGTGTTGACTTGCTATGTGCGTGCGTATAATTGCGCACTTCTGAACAAACGCATCTCTGAATCCGGTCCACAGACTCTAATCATAGTCAGTCCGAAAGGTTCCACTAATACACAAGAGCGTGGCACTCTGTGTCCCTGCTATGTGGGATTGTTATGCCAAATTTCAAAGTCTCTAGCTATTGTACCTCCAGCCCGTTTATACCTATGGGACTGCCCCTTCCTTGTAATAAAGGAAAAAAAATATTGCCAGTGGGATTGGTGTAGGTTTTGGGTAAAATAGGAGGTATCTTATATAGGATTCATTGTTCCCAGCCTTAATATTCTATAAGCAGAGGTTTTACATGGTTTATACGCAGCACATGTAGACCTCATGTTACTTAGTGGAGATTATCAAACACTGGATGCTTTCCCTCTTATTTCAGTCTAGGTCAGGTCCTTAATCTCTTCTGCTTTCATATAGTTCATGTAATAAGCAGTAATATAAAGTATATGATGGACTAATAATAAATAAGCCCCAACGTTAGTGAATTTAATCATTTAATCATGTTATAAACTCTAAACACTTGGAGGCAAAAGTTGATTGTCTCAGCAATAAACAACTTACGCATGAGAGAAATTTGAAATGAATGTCTAAAGCTGGGCATACACTGGGACAATTATCGGTCCCAGCAGGGGGTGGCCCAATAAACGGCACGATTTCCCGCTAGGGAAATGTCCCGTTATCTGCACCATACACCTCCTCTGCTGGGACTGATAATCCTAGCAGAAGAGGGTAGGAGGGGCAGGGCTCTCGGTGCTGCTGCATATCTATGTAAAGAGCTGCTCTGAGAGCTCTGAAGTATACCTACCTACTCTCAGAGCAGCTTTGTACATAGATATGCAGCAGCGTCTATTGCAGGGAGTAGTACAGACAGGGATCAGTCGAAGCCGCACTTCACACAGCGTGGCTTCGGCTGATCCCTGTCTGCAATAGACGCTGCTGTATATCTATGTATTATGCTGCTCTAACAGCTTTGAAGGTATACTTCAGAGCTCTTCACAGCAGCTTTATACATAGATCTGCAGCAGCTCCTTTCAGCTTGCTGATTGGCTCCCTTAAAATATCGGGAGCTTGCTCAAACATTTCAAAAGACCAAATAATCGTACAAAGCGTTTCTGGTGCGTTTATTTGGCGTTTGAAAAATTGATGATACATGGCCATACACTACAGCGATTATTTGCCCGATAATTGGGACTCTAGTGTATGGCCAGCTTCAGGGTCTTATGAGGTTATAATATACATCTACACCCTCCTCCAGGGATCATTTGTGTTTTTTTTGACCAAGCAATGAGGGACTGCAATAACATACACAGGGACGAACGATACACAAAAACCACAAGATGCAACCCATAAGAGCTTTCATTGATACAAGTTTCTCTACTGCTAGAAAAAAGTATCATTGACTACTGCCTACATCAGACCAGCAACCAAAAGTAACTGCAGATTAAAAAGTGTGATTGGTAGCTGGCTCTCAGCCTGTGCCACCAGTTGCATCACTAATTAAATCACTGCTTCAGTTTATGGAATATATATATGTTTTGGTTATTTTCTAGTTTCGAGTTAGTGTGTGGGTTGGTGGTGGTGAAATAAAACCTGAATTGTACTGGCATTTGAACGCCACTTTAAACTATATTTACTTGCGTAAACCAAAATAGTGCAGTAGTCAGGAATATACAGGTGAGAAATTGTAATACAGTGTACGGTGTATTGCAGACATGTACATGCTAGAACAGAATCTGACTGCGAATCATCTGACCAATTTACAATCATCTGACCAATTTACAAGTGTGTATGTGACTGCTTTCTCCAATTCGTCTCCTGATTCTGACATCAAGAGTGTCCACTAGGAGGTGATCGTTTGAGCAAGATACAAAATTGGACAACTGTGTATCATGGGTTGGGTGTTGTATCTGTGACCTTGGCTGCTGTAGGATTGTGTAAACAGTCTAGTCTGGGGTTGGATCTAAAGAGGATTGTACCCAGCTTTAGTCAGCCTAATGTATGGTGCAATTATGCTGCAGTGCACACCTAAATCCAGCGGATTTAGGATGGATTTATAGAGGACAATGGAGTAGATCCAGAAATAAGTATGTTAGCGTATTTACGCTAGCTGGAGACGTAAAAACGCTATTTTGTATGTACTGCGCAGCCTTTACGTTCCAAAGTGGTTACACTTTGGAGAGTTAAGGTAGGGTTTGGGAAGTGTACGTACGATTGAGGGGATTGCCTAGGGGAGTGCATAGTAAATATGCTAGCGTAAATCCGCTGCGTGATGAAACGTAATGGTAATGTAGGTCTGGCTCTGGGCCAATGTCTCCTATACCGTCAGCAATACATGGTTAAAGTGAGCCAAATACTATAGTTATGGGCAACATTCTCCCTCTTTTTCTTTTGATTATTATTAAGTAACCGGATCCGCTGCAGTTGGAGCTGAAGTCGCAGTGGTAGCAGAGGTCTGATGCCGGATCTTCGCGAATCCATAAGGATTTCTGCTAGGTGACCCCTACCTTTCTGCCTCATCCCCACGTAAGGTGCAGGTGGGGTTTGCAGGAGTCTGAATAGTACATCAGACCCACACTGTACTATTTGCATTCCTCCCCTCTCCCAAATAGTGGCAGTGCTTCCACTATGACAGACCCAATCCCACTCTCAGTTTTTTCACCAGGGCGGAAATCTGGATCCAGATCTGTCCCGCAAAAACTTTTTCATATCACAATGATCGGAAAATGCCCCCTTTAAGGAAATCTGAATATTGTTATTATTAATGTTATTTGGGTAGATCCAGTTCTAAGTACGTTAGCATTTTTACACTAGCCGCTGACGTAAAATCGCCTATTTGCATTTACTGCACATGCGCGCGGCAGATATTACACCACGTAATTCTGAACGTACGTACCATCGGCGTAACTACAAACAAAGGGACAGGGGCTTCCATACGACACCCGTTGGTGCACTTTGTAGGCGGAGAGAGGCATTTAAATCGCACAGTATGGGCCTTGTTAGGCCGTTACATAAGTGAATCCATTACGTACGTACCTAGGAGAGCCTAGGGGGGTAAATAGAAAATATGCTAGCGTGTATACGCTACGTGATGAAACGTAACAAGCGCTTAGGTCTGGATCTGGCCCATTATTATTAATATTATTAATAATAATAATAATAATAATAATAATAATAGAAACTGACTGAATCCAGACTTCTGAGAATCACCTTATTTCCACGTCTGATTTTGCAATCTGCATCTGTGCAGTCCAACTGGAACACAGTCCACTCAAATCCAGACTTCGGACTATTGACACTTCCAGCAGGGTATCAGTTAGTGGGAGGGTTTAGTCTTATAATGTATAGCACAGGCGCGGATTCTCACAGTCACTGATCGAGACTTCGGATGGAAATTTTTAAGGTGAGGTCCTGCTTTTGGAAGACTATGCGACTGGTTTCCCAAGCTGTCACATGGATGCTGCGTTTGGAGATCTGAATGCAGCACAACTGTTTCTTAGGATCTAGTCCAATACTGTATTATTATTATTATTATTATTATTTTAGGACCACTTTCTAATAATAGGGCATGTTGGTACAACCATAATTATGCTTTGTGGGAATGTGCATTTGTAGATGCATGAACCAATTGAAGTAGCCATGACTCCATGTTCATCTGTACAATAGGCTTGATAAATGTTTTCTCATCTTTGGAGCAAGTCTTTGATTTCTGTGTTCCTTAATTTGCTCCTTACCCCCACCTTCAGCCCCCTCTTCCTACTTATATTCCCCTTTCTCCTCTTTATCTCTCACTAGTATGGCTGTACCCTTGATTCATTCTTTTCTCTCTTTCCCTTGTGTACTTCCTCCCCCATCTCCCAGCCCTTTGCTTTGATGTGTCTGTACACTAGAAAGTGGATAATTAAAGATTAGGAAGTAATCATTCCCTCCTTTTGCACAGTCCCCTCCCGAGGCCAGGCTGATAAGGATGCTAATCAGTTTGGGTCTGAGGCTTGTTTTCTTACTGCTTTACTAAGGAATCTGACTTGAGATTCTCCATCTGACTCAAAGTGACCCAAATATAATGGCAGATAGAAGCTGACACTGAGTGAGCACCGGGCCAGTTTGCATAAGTTTCTTCTTCGTGCATGGTCAGAAAGCACAATAATGTGCTAACTCCGTACACAACTGATACCCACTGGCGTAAATAAGGGGGGGTTTGGGAGTTCAAACCCCCCCCCCCCCCCCACGCCACCGGCACAGGCCAGCACCCCCCCCATCGACACTGGATCAGTGCAGTATGCCATACCGCCGCTTTCTGTGAGTCAGCTCTGAGTAAGAATACAGCTGCTCGCAGAATTTTCAGATCCTGTGAGCGGCTGTATTTTTTTACTCTGAGCGGGCTCAAAGAAGCGTGTGGAAGCGGGTAGCGGTGCGTAACACTGACTGAGCTGGCTGTGCTGTGCTGCGGTAATAAGACGTCAGCGTGACCCAAGGTCACGTGCGTGTCATTAGATTGTAGAGCGTGCGCCGTGGAGGAACGAACAGGAAGAGACACAGGAAAGGTAAGTTTTCTATAGTGTTCATTTAGACAGTTTGGGCATGGGGATTTGGAATGGGGGAGTGGGAAGCCGCACAAGAGAGGGACAATAAGGATGAATGGACACATATAAAAGTGGGGGCAATAAGGCTGGTTGGACACAGGTGGGGCAACAAAGCTGGGTGATCTTATAAAGAGGGGCTATTAGACTGGCTGGACACAGAGAGGGGGCAATAAGACTGGGCAAACTGAAGAAGGGGAACAATAAAGAGACAGTTTGGGGGATTTGGAATGGGGGAGTGGGAAGCCGCACAAGAGAGGGACAATAAGGATGAATGGACACATATAAAAGTGGGGGCAATAAGGCTGGTTGGACACAGGTGGGGCAACAAAGCTGGGTGATCTTATAATATAAAGATATTAGACTGGCTGGACACAGAGAGGGGGCAATAAGACTGGGCAAACTGAAGAAGGGGAACAATAAAGCTGAGTGCACACAAATAAAAATGGGGGCAATAAGGCTGGCTGGACACATAGAAGGAATTGACAATAAGGCTGGTTGGACACA
>WWET01001664.1:180668-192122 GCA_011038615.1 Limnodynastes dumerilii
CCTAACGTAACACAATACGTCCGCTAACGGGCGTACAGACTACGCGAACGTACGCAGCTTAGCACGCCCATACTGTACACTTTAAATACCCCCCCCCGCCTACTTCACGTAATTCGCACGTATTCTTCGCTAACGTAATTTTGGCACGCCCACACGTAATTACTTACGTTCGCAATACATGAATTATCCTTACGCTAGAAAATACGCTACGCGAATGTGCGTATTTCGCAGTTCGCTCAAATCGCAGTTCGCTCAAATCTGCGAATTTACGTGTATACCACACGTAAATTCGCAGAAAAACGTACAGCAGGATCTGCCCCATTATCATTAAATCAGATCAATGATTGCTGAAGTGTATATACAAGATTTTTTGCTGATGTTGATAAACGAGTCCGATAACTTTGTCGTTGGTCATTCCTAGAATATATATCGACTGCAAGGTACTGATATCCTGTAGTGTGCATGCAATAATCAGACCCTGCACCTCCACCTCCTGGCCCGAGTTTCCCCATCTCTCCGACTGATTATCAGCATGTACAGCAGTAATAAAGTAATGAGAATTCTGCATTTCTGCAAGGCTAAACAGCCGCCTTCAGGGATTCGTTGAGTCAGAGATGCAGAGCTTTCATTACTTTATTACTGCTGTAAATGGCGTTAATTATGAAGTCAGCGAAATGGGGAAACTTTGGTTACAAGGTGGAGGTGTCACACATAGGAACAATGCAGCATGACATGGAGGCGTATTTCCGCTGTCCCGGCAGCCAGCAAATGAACTGCATGGGCCTCCTGCCAATCCCGGCAGGCTGTCCAATCATGACATATACTCATCAAACACTGCAGACTTCCCGGGGTTAACAATTATTGGTCACAGCATGAAAGGTAAATGGCGCTGATATAAGGACCTTTCTCTGGCGGAAAATCACCCGTTTATTGGGTCACCTCCCGCTGTGACTGATGTAGTGTATGGCCAGCTTGAGACATGACCTGAGGCCTAAACAGATTATCTGCAACAGAAGATAACTGGGCACTTGTAAGCTTACAAAAGAACTAGCTAAGTGTGCAAATAGAGCTGATAAGTGAATTGCTATTGGCGAAAGCGGTGACTGAAGACATTGAGATGTAAATCAGTTAGATACCAGATATGGTTACCTCTCACCATCTACTTACTTGACGAATACACTCTTTTTATCAGTCTAAGGTTTTAATAGGCTACATTTTTATAGTTTATCCACCAGTCGATGACCGCATCTAGAACTAGACACCGCCACCTTGCTAAGCTGGCCAACATATTCCCTTGGCACTTAGTAATAATTAGTAGCATGCAGTGTTTAGGCTATCATAGAATATCTCTGAGGAACTCTATAGATAGTCCTGAACCCCCAAAATAAAGATGAAGCAAAAATGTACAGTATATTAGTTTTTATCAGTTTTCCATAAATGTGTTATATATTTCAGAAGCACCTGGCTTTGTTTCCATTTCTCTAAGCCCTCTGTTTAATTCAGGTACCTGGTCCTTGAGCACGTATCTGGAGGGGAACTTTTCGACTACCTGGTAAAGAAAGGGCGTTTAACCCCAAAAGAAGCTCGAAAATTCTTCAGACAGATTATTTCAGCCCTGGATTTCTGTCACAGTCACTCCATCTGGTGAGAAGTCACTTGATACCACCACTTGGTGGGTGTTGGAGTATTTTGGTTCTTTTCTGGTGGTTATGATATGGATGAAACCTTGTATGATGTCTTTTATGTATCCTGACCATTCTTTTCTTGGATCCATATTCACTCTCAACATCTACAAATGCCACTATTTGTCTTCATTTTGTTATCAGTCACAGAGATCTAAAGCCCGAGAACCTTCTTCTGGATGAGAAGAATAATATACGAATAGCGGATTTTGGGATGGCCTCTCTGCAGGTCGGAGACAGCCTGCTGGAGACAAGTTGTGGGTATGTATAGTGGGCATTGAGTGGCTTTTATAAGGACATACTCTATACATAGCTGCTGTAGTCTATTTGTTAATGTGTGTGGTTACATAATAACCAAATGCACATATTTACAGTATGCAGAGCAGCAGGAGATGATCAATTTATTGGTTGTGGAATTTTTACGCTATAGAAATTTATGTTATATATAGTGGTCATAAAGGGGCCAATCCAGAGGTGAACATATGTAGGATCGCGTAACGCATCTTGGCATGACTTTGTAATGTGTGTGTGCGGAAATAGGGCACAGACCCAGACCCAGGTGCAACTTACCCTGCGATCACTTGCATTTTGTGTGTGGTTATGGGCGAAGGCACGTAGTCAGTGAGTGGCGGGAACGTACTTGCATAGGGCACCTGATCCAGACCTGAGCACAGGTGTATGTGAACTCGGTATTCATCAAAACATTTGCAGGTGCGGAGGTCTGATAGTCTGCACATAGGAGGTACGTGCCCTCCTGTACTGCTTCCCTCTTGCATGCAGATTTTAGGCCCCATACGGCAGTCTTAAGTCTCTGTGTGGATATACATAATCCGCAGGGAAGTCTAAAACCCCTCCCATACCCAGCCCCTACTGTAACATATAATTGTTACCCCCACCCACCTTGCTTAGCTTTGGCGAGTTGCGGGAAGGTCCCCGTCCTGTCGGAACACCCGGTGCACGCATGCACGGATGTTACAGTTAGACTTACTTATGTCTTAAGTCCAAGGGGCTGACGCACCACAACCTTTTTCAGACTATTGTGTTAGTATTTCACACGTGTTCCAGTAAACATTACGGTGTGTTACCCTGCTCACACAATATATATATGGGCACATAGCTGCATTAAGCATGGCTTCTACACGCTGTACTTGCGTGGGCATTCCATGTTGCAGTTACATGTGCTTTTAGATCACACGCAGTCCACCCGGGTTTCGCGTACTGATTTGCATACATCTCTGGATCAGGCCCTAGATGTGCAAGTTACCAAACCATGGGCCAGATCCAGAACGAAGTACGACAGCGAAGTTACTCAAGCTTCTTGCGTAACTTCGACTGTTTGTACGTCCTGTGCATGCGCACGGCAGATGTTACGCATCGTAACACTGGTCGGTCAAAACAATTTCGTAACTACTTACGAAGGGGGCGTGTCAACCCTACGCTAGCCGTAAATATGCAAGGGAGGCGGAGGGAGGCATTTAAATTGTACAGTATGGGCCGGGTTAGGCAGTTACGTGCGTCAATCCATGACGTACGACCGTAGTTATGCAAGGAAAAGTTAAGGTAGTGTTTGGTACTCGTAAAGCAAGGAAATGACGTGCGTCCGAGGGGAGTGCCCGGGGGGTGCATAGTACTTATAACCGCTACGAGATCGTACTTAAAGTGCACTTAAGTCTGGATCTGGCCACATAGGAGGTTGCAAGGAGCCACCATGAGTAATGTAAATGAGTGTGCAGACAGCCGTGTATAATGAGTCTTCTTGTTCTTATTTCACATACTGCTGTAAAGTTCCTGGATTATAAGGCTACTGGCATCAGGATTGAAGAATTGGTTCAAAAGTTCATGCAAAAAAAAATCTCCGTCTCTCTAGATTTCATCTATTGACAGGAATGGGATTTCTGCCAGGTCTATTTACTGTTTGCTGTAAGACTGTTCCACTTGACTTGCAAACAGGATTCCAGAATAAGGAACTAATAAGCTCATTTGATATTCCTAGATCTTTTAAACCAATTCTTCTAGAGCTGCCTTGGCTTTGGCATTAATTGTAGGTTACGTTCTCGTTTCTGGTCCTTCATCATTTAGCATCTATTGCTTTGAATTGCTTTGCATCCAATTTGACTCCATTCTATCCACCAAATCCATGTCTAACTTTAGGTGGGGATTTATCTGTAACTGCATCTCCTTTCAGTGCATTGTTCTCTTTCTTTTAAAACCATAAAAAAAAAAACAATAAAACTAGACTAAAAAAATAAATGGTACGTAGATTGTGTAAATGACCTACTACGTATACCTTCCCCTTTCATGACACTCTCTTCCCTAGAGCCTTACCCTAAAAGTCCCTGGAGAGGTTACTCACCTCTTCGATGGGGTCTGTGGCGGGTGGCTTCCAAAAATATGAATGGGTAAGAATGGGTATACTTACCTATTCTAAAAAAAATGCAAAAGGCTGCCTTTATATAACAGAAACATCCAAAAATCTGTTTTTTTGTTTGTCTCTACTTCTAAAAGACAACGGCCCATATTCAGAGTACCGGACATATAAATATACGTCCGTTTTTTAGCGATTTTTACTACTGCGCATGCGTAGTCATTTTTTGAACGTAATCTACATATGTTGCAGTGCACGTTGGTTTATTTTAAGGAAAGGGAACTCACCCTGATCACCTCTGGGCAGGCGTAGTGTGGAGACCTGAAGGAGACAACAAAGAACTCTTTACTGAGCTGCAATCCACATACCGCAATCATCCAACACTTGCTGGTAAACTTCCTGTGTTTTCTATAGTGCCATATTATGTTCATTTGTTCATGTATAAATACATTCTCTCAAATGTCCGGTGTTTAAGTACTGTTCAATGACTTTTGCCAATGAAAACATGGAAAGTGTTTACAGTCTTCATCGGGGTTACCGATAAAAAGTTAAGTGACTAAGCTCTGAGACATCCACAGGTCAACATCACAACGCTAATGCCACTGGACAGAAGCTAATAGTGGAAGTCAAGGGCATGTTAGTACAAGACACAAAACCCGCTAATACCAGAGACAGACCATTGATCAAGATGGGCAGCACAAATTTTGGACATTAAACAGGAAAGATAGCATAGGTATTTAATAGTCAATAAAATAGAACCTAATTATATATATAATATAACAATATAATTGTTGCTTATTCACAGTAATGAGAGGTAAGCAATAAGCCATCACTGACTATTCATATTGGCAATTCCTGGTTCCTACTGATCTCCCTTGTAGTAGAAAGGTAATCATTGCTAGCACCATACGTCTTTATCTGAAGACACGCACAGTTCTTAAGGTGGCCATCCACTAGAGCTATTATTGGTCCCAGCAGGGGGTGGCCTGATAAACAGGATGATTTCCCGCAAGGGAAATGTCCTGTTATCGGCACTATACACCTCCTATGCTGGGACCAATAATCCTAGCAGAAGAGGGGGGGCAGGGGTCTCAGTGCCGCTCCATATCTATGTACAAAGCTGCTCTGTCAGCTTTGAATTATACCTTCAAAGTTGTCAGAGCAGCATAGTACATAGATATACAGCAGCAGTTATTACAGGGAGTAGTACAGACAGGGATCATAACTGTGTGAAGCGCGGCTTTGGCTGATTCTTGTCTGTATGTCTGCCTGCAATAACCGCTGCTGTATATCTATGTACTATGCTGCTCTGACAGCTTTGAAGGTATAATTCAAAGCTGACAGAGCAGCTTTGTACATAGATATGGAGCGGCACTGAGACCCCTGCCCCCCCTCTTCTGCTAGGATTATTGGTCCCAGCATAGGAGGTGTATAGTGCCGATAACAGGACATTTCCCTTGCGGGAAATCATCCTGTTTATCAGGCCACCCCCTGCTGGGACCAATAATAGCTCTAGTGGATGGCCACCTTAAGAACTGTGCGTGTCTTCAGATAAAGACGTATGGTGCTAGCAATGATTACCTTTCTACTACAAGGGAGATCAGTAGGAACCAGGAATTGCCAATATGAATAGTCAGTGATGGCTTATTGCTTACCTCTCATTACTGTGAATAAGCAACAATTATATTGTTATATTATATATATAATTAGGTTCTATTTTATTGACTATTAAATACCTATGCTATCTTTCCTGTTTAATGTCCAAAATTTGTGCTGCCCATCTTGATCAATGGTCTGTCTCTGGTATTAGCGGGTTTTGTGTCTTGTACTAACATGCCCTTGACTTCCACTATTAGCTTCTGTCCAGTGGCATTAGCGTTGTGATGTTGACCTGTGGATGTCTCAGAGCTTAGTCACTTAACTTTTTATCGGTAACCCCGATGAAGACTGTAAACACTTTCCATGTTTTCATTGGCAAAAGTCATTGAACAGTACTTAAACACCGGACATTTGAGAGAATGTATTTATACATGAACAAATGAACATAATATGGCACTATAGAAAACACAGGAAGTTTACCAGCAAGTGTTGGATGATTGCGGTATGTGGATTGCAGCTCAGTAAAGAGTTCTTTGTTGTCTCCTTCAGGTCTCCACACTACGCCTGCCCAGAGGTGATCAGGGTGAGTTCCCTTTCCTTAAAATAAACCAACGTGCACTGCAACACAGCAGCATCCTTAACCTTTATCATCCTATGCAGGGCGAGAAATATGATGGCAGGAAGGCTGACATTTGGAGCTGTGGAGTCATCTTATTTGCTTTACTTGTGGTAAGAGTTTTTAGCCATTTAAAACACATTTATAAATTAGTCTAATTTCCTTATTTTAATACCTCTTTACATGAATATATTCTCCATTCACCATCAACCTGATATAGCTCAATATGGAGCAGATAAAGCACACATTTTGTGAGTGCTCATTATTAAGGCACTTATTATTTATAAGGCACCACAAAGGGTCCACAGGACTGTAGAGGTAATGAAGAAGCATAAACATCACATGAATATTGAGGAAACATAAACACGGTGTACAGGGAGCTACAAGTAATAGCAAAAGGTCACAGCAAGATAAAAAATACAAAACAATTCAAGTATCAGTGCAGAGGGGCAGAGATGAGACTGCAGGAGGTGGAAGACAGGATACAGGGAACAACTCGCAAGAGATTATAATCTACAAACGCGCACCCACCACACTCTGTATGAAGCACTTGAACACGTTGGTTGGATAGGGAAAACATGCTAATGGGACAGTAAGTACATGTTATACACCTTACACCCTATCCAGACATCTCAGCAATCCCCATTTTAAGAGAGGGTGGCTCAGAAAATTTAAGGCACGATCCACGGATCATAAGTCCGTTGTGTGTAGAGCGTGGCCTCTCCTCGTCCACACAGCAGGCTGCATCCCCACTGACGCTCCGCTTGGAGCTACGAGCACAGCCCAATCACAAGTCTGGATCCGGTCCATTTTTTTGTACTTCTCATTTGTTTGCAGACATCACATGGTGAGCCACTGGAGATAGGAAGCAGGATCCAGATCTCAGATTTTGCACAATTTTGTTGGATTGTGGCTGCTTTTCTACACTGTGAATGTATGAGGATTTCTGGTAATAGAATGTAACATATTACCACCTATCCAGACTTAGGAGGAATGTTACTGCAGACAAAGGGGCTGGGTTTAGTTCTCATGTGGGCGTTCCCTCTTAATATGCACCCATCAGACCTTTGTACTTTTGGGAACTTCCATGCACATGGGCTGGGAAAAATGAAGGTAGCCCGTGCAATGGGAAGTGGTTAAGAAGCACACTGGTGCCTGGATAGCATAGCCCTGGTCCAGAATACCTATCCCAGTATTATGCTCAGGTATTACACAGACATTAGATCCAGCCCAGGGTTGTTATCACTTATTATGTGTGAATGTCTACATGCTTACCTCTTGTATAGCACACTGAGGAATATATTGTAGCTTTGAGCATTACATGTAATAACATAATATAATTTTTATTCTAAGGAGAGCTCCCCTTTATTATTGTCATCTTTCTGCATTGCTATACATTTTATATAGCATACACTGCTGATGGGTCACAAATGATGTTCAAATAAAGTTAGAAAAGTTTACTATTAATTAGATACTTCGGGCCAGATCCTGAGCTACATAAAAACACTGTTTTGTATGAACTGCACATATGCGCAGCCACATAAATTTGAGCGTACGTACCAGCCTCCTATCAACAGCATAACTACGAACAAAGGGGCGTGACAGACATACGACACCCGTAATTATGCTTCGGAGGCGGGGTGAGGCATTTAAATCAGACAGTACAGGCGTGCTTAGGCGCTTATGCATGTGAAGCCTTTACGTACGTCAGTAGTTACACTTTGAAAAATTAAGGTAGGGTTTGTGAAGCAAAAAAAAGGCCAAAGTACGTACGAGCTTGGGAAATGCATAGTAATTACGTTAATGTAAATACGCTACACGATGAAAAGTAACAAGCCCGTAGGTCTGGATCCGGCCCATCTTATTTAGTTAATGTTTGTGTTGAGTAAATTGCTGTTTTGCTGTTTCTAAGGGCGCCCTTCCTTTTGATGATGACAACCTAAGGCAGCTCCTGGAGAAGGTGAAACGAGGGGTCTTCCACATGCCACATTTTATTCCCCCAGACTGTCAAAACCTGCTCTGTGGAATGATTGAGGTGGAGCCCTTGAAAAGGTTGACGGTGAGGAACATGAAATGAACCTGTAATATGCAGTCACTTTATATTAAGAACAGACCACTTTAATTCTTCAGTGTAGAGGATCTAAGGATCTCGTCAATGCTTTAAACTATAAGCATGGCACAGTAGGAAGGCATGACAAAGTAAACCAGTGATACCAAGTCCAATCTTTTTGAGACTTATGCAGGCTGAGTTCAACTGTTACTGTGGGTGGACCAGAAAGTAGACATTCAGGTACTAAGTTCATAGTGGCGAATAGTGGAACTGCAGGCAGACGGACCAGAAAGGAGACCTATAAGGACTAAAAACAATGCAGCCTGTCTCCTTTCCAGAGCCGGATTTTAAACTCATGGGGCCCTAGGCAAAATGCTGGTTTGGGACCCCCCAAGGGGGCCTGCATGTCGGAAGTGACAGCTCTCGTCTGATAAAGCCGCAAGGGTGATTAACAGTGTTAGATCCTGGGCAGCCACGGGCCCCTGGGGCTCACCAGGCTCTAGACAGGCGCCTAGGTTGCCTTGTGGGTAATACGGCCCTGCTCCTTTTAGGTCCTCTTTTTTTTTTTAAAGTCCTGTAGTTCATTAAAAAAAAGTGAAGTCTCCTTAATTTTTTTCAGCCAATAAGAGCTCCTCTTTAGGCTGATTGACAGTTGCAGTCCAGGGCAGTCCTGGGAAATTCATGACACATGTGAAAGGGTCAGACCTGAGAATTTCCTGGGTTTTTGTGGACTTATAACGCGGCTTTTTTTTGACAGAGCAACAGGTTTTTCAAGGGTGGTGATGTGAAAGCGGTATTATATATGCATCGGAGCAGCTGTCACAGATAAGAGGAGCACCCAGTGCACAGATCTCAGATGCAGTGTGCATTGGGTCTATTGTGTTCTCTGATGGTGCCAATGGCTACTTATTGGTTCCCAGGGCACATGCCCCACTGGGTCAATGTTTATTTATTTTTCCTTCCCATACCTGTTTGTACATATTTTTTCCCATCCTAAACTATCAGACTTTCATGGTTGGGGAGGATTAACGTGAAAATGAACACCTAGATTTCTATATGTGTTTCATGCCCTACCCATACATATACCCTCACATTCTTTAAATCCGTGCAGGACCTTATGGTAAACTTAGATCTAGATGTAGGAGAGATATTTTGTTCTGCCCAAAAAGCGCAGGTGGTCTCCAGGCCCCTCTCCTTACATCCTACTACCGCGCAGTATACCTGCAAATGGTGCTAGATTGGACGTCCTCCCCAGCGGCGAAACAATGGATCTCCCTGGAGGATGGCTTCGCTCGGGCACCTTTGCAGTTCCTTCCCTGGCTCCCATCACTTTAATCTGCTACCCACCCTACCATCACACCAACATTGGAGGTATGGAGGCGAGCACGCTTGTAAGACACTATCTCCTCCCGGCGTTCCCCCCTCACCCCCTTATGCTATAATCCAGACTTTCAGCTAAGCCTGGATCCTCGCAACCTGGCCGATTGGTCGGCAATTGGACTCCATTGAATCCATCAAATCCTGCATAATGGCGCACTTCCTAAATTTTCTGAGCTACAATCAAAACACTCCCTGCTACCTTCTACGATCTGGTCCTGTTTCCAAATCCGCCACTACCTTACCTCCACCAGTAATGACATACACATTAAAAGGAACCTTACTGCGATTAAAGAGCTTTATACCCAATCTCCATCCTCTATAAATTTCTCCTTAACGATTTGTACCCTAAAACTCCCCGTTACACAGAGGCCTGGAACGTGACTTAACCAACCCTCCATCACCCGAAGAGTGGTCCCGTATTTTCCAAATCTCCCATGCCTGTTCCCGCAGCCTCTCTGTGATTGAGACTCAACTTAAGATCCTAACGAGATGGTACAGGACGCCTTAGATGCTCCATTCATTTCTCCTTCATGTCTCCCCTATGTGTTGGCGCTGTGATCTTGCTATATGTTCCCTAGCCCATATCTGGTGGAGTTTCCCCAAACTTATTCCTTTCTGGGAACAGGTATTTGAAATATCTTATAAGGTAATTGGACCAGATATTCCCACTGACCCCAAATTTTGGATATTATCTCTTTCCCGGCCCCATCTCCGCTCTGAAACATTCCCTCCTGCTACACTTCAGTAATGCTGCAAGAGCGGTAATCCCAGTTCACTGGAGAGCCACTAAAATTCCCTCAATATTAGAATGGGTGAAGAGAGTGGAATTCTGTAGATCTATGGAAGATTTGATTCTCTCTGCCACTGATAAGAGCTCAGAATACACAGCCTCCTGATACCCATGGATCCTGTATCTTGATGCCTCTCCCCATGCTACCTCTTTGTAAATCCCCATATATTGCCATATGTTCCCTGCTCTGAGACAAATCAAAATGTCTGTAACAAACACCTGGCAACCCCCCTTTCCCCCTCCCCCTCCCCTCCCCTCCCCTCTCCTCTCTCTTTTCCTTCTCTTTTCTTTCACAAATTTTTCTTAACTCTTTATTTCTAATAGTATAATTTCATATGCCTTGCAGGTAGTTTGTCTCCTGTTGATACTAATGCAAACCTCTGCCTTCTCAAATTGGCTGATAAGTTTTGAACTTATTTGTTATAAGACACTGCATTTAACACATGTTTTGTACCAACTGCAAACTTACCTGTCTTGACCTCTTATAAATAGAGAATGTATACTAAACTATCAGAATATTTACCAACAGTTACTCCCTGTTCCAGTCACAGCTATAAAAATTCATATTATTGATATATGACCTGCCTAGCTATTCTAAACCCTGCACACTGAATATGTGCTTTATCTACAGGAGTTTTCTATAACAAAGAATAAATTAAAGTTGTCAACAGCGCTGCTAAAATATATTGAACTCAGTATTCATTCTTCCATACTTATATTATGTAACCATAACATGTAGATTTAATGTATTTAGGAAACAATACAACCAAGAGGGAAAGAGATTTGACTTACCTTTATTGAAGTGTTGTTATTCCAATTCAATTCAGTCTGTCAGTGTATTTGCACAGCTATTTTCATTAATTGTGTTGCATAACTGACAAACTGTCAACTACAACTATGTTATGCACAGTGCTCAAAGCCATTATAAAGCTTTTACTTATTATTTCCACAATGTGTGTTAGTTGTATCTCT
>WWET01001664.1:192150-204441 GCA_011038615.1 Limnodynastes dumerilii
TCCCTTGCAGTTAGAAAACATACAGAAGCACACCTGGTACATGTGAGTATTCCGGTGACAGATATGAAAAGGATGATGTGTAGGCTAGCCATAGGATTTGATTGTGTGAGTACTATGAGTCACAGCTAGTCAGTGCGCACAGCAAGAGCTTGTGACAAATAGCTTAGTGCGTTCATGCAATGCTGATGTCCATGACAGCAAATAGAAATATACATTTATATATGTAATGCTCATCATCTTTACCGATCTGGTTTTTCATAATCGCCAGAAGAGCCACTTCTCTGATTAAAGTAATTGGGCAGATAATGGGCCTGATTCAAACTTAAGATTGTTTTATGTATGCAAGCATACCGGAGTTACACACTTCTATGGATAATGCACTCCCCTCTCATGTACTTAGCTGACTTACGTGTTCAGAAACCTACCTTAACTTTTCCTTGCGTATCTCTGTGCGTTTGTAATGGCTTGTCGTACATAAGTACCTATCCCAGCCCTTACTGTACAATGTAAATGCCTTTCTTCGCCCACAATGTGTATTTTCGGCTTGCATCGGAATATCACACCCTATCGTACAGAGTTAAGCAAAAGTTACATACATTCAGAGTTGTAATGAGCAATATCTGCCGTGCGTTCCCCCAACCAGGTTTACGCATGTCGCGTGCATAAATTGTCTGTCGTTATTAAGTCTGGATCAGGCCCAATGTACAAATGATCCTGGTTGGATCTCGAACTCTGTTAGACTTAATTAATTATAGTAAACCAAAATAATATTAGGAAATATATTGAAGGGGGAGTCAATTTTAAATATGTGTAGTAAGAGTCGGGAGGGGTGTGTCATACCTAAACTCTAAATTGTATTGTAAAGATTTAAAGGTAAAGCATTGTTTTCTCTGCAAGTAAGTAATAAGTATATTTGCACTCATTACAGAACAAAATACCCAGGGGCTAGATTTACTTAACTGTGGAAAAGTAAAAGTGGAGATGTTGCCCATAGAAACCATTCAGATTCTACTTCTCACTTTCTTATTACACACTAGATTATGTCAGCTAGAATCTGATTGTTGCTATGGGCAACATCTTTTCCTTTTCCACAGTTTAGTAATCTAGCCCCAAGGAGTAAATTAATTTGGGCTTTCTTTCTAAAGCTGGCTTCACACTTTAGAATAATCCATCAGTTATCCGATTATCAGCAGATCGGATCAGTTATCATGTAGTTCATGGCATGGGCTTTTTTTCAGCGTTGCATTGATAATCAGATATTTAGTCCGCACAAACAATGCAACTGCTGTTGGAGTCAGTGCAGGGCAGTGGGGAGATGATGGCCCTAAATATTGTGCAGTGGGTGGACACTTTGAGGTGTCCTCAGGAATCGGAGGGTTATGATGGTTGCTGGGAAACATTGCATAATGTAAAGGAAGCCCTCTATCTCCAAAAGACAACAGAGAAGGAAGCACTGACCTCATGACTAAACCACCAGATTGTGTATTTTGTGTGACTGTAAATTTAGACTGTTTGCTCGGATGAGGTGATGTTCTGACTCCCTGAAGTGTTGGCAATCTCCCTGATGCTGATTCAGCTCCAAAAGTCATTGTGGTATGATGACAAAAATTAAAACTTGTGACCTATTTCCCTGCAGTGAGACCTATGGAAGACTGGCAGTTAGCTAAGACAACATGACATGATTAATGGAGACAGCTATGAAAACTACAGTTGGGTCTCTTGTTAATTACATGCAGTGTCACCTACTTTAAGCTTTTCTATAAAGATGAAGAAGTCAGCAGATCCTATTCACAATCTTCACAATAAGTACTGAAAGTATTTATTCACTAATAATCTAACAATCAGCAAGTACTGATGCTGCTGTTTTTATTTTACCGAGAAAGTTTTGCTGTCAGCTCTAGACACACCTGTGGGTGGAGCTATTCATAGGACACACCCCTTTGGTGCAGCACTTTGATAGTGCTATCAATCCTGCTATTTATTTGCAAAGTTGTCACCCGTGACTACTACAAATAAAGAGCAGTGAATTCAATCTGCACCTGTTGAACCTAGTAATCCAGCTTTAAGCAAGAGAACAAAACCTATCCTCAAAATAAAAGAAACACAGCAGACTAGCTGTAGCTGTAAGGGCTTTTCTGCTGTCACCATCTATGTTTCGGTGACAGATTGCTGTGTGTGTGTATATTAAAGCTTTGTGACAGATAGATAGCTGACAGATGTGTGTCCATATAGCACATTGGCAGATGGTTGTGTGTGTGAAGAAATGTGACAGATAGATGTGTGTACATGCATGATGTAGAGCAAAATATCCTATTTTCTCACAGAGGGGGTAAGAATGAACCGGAACCAGAGCAAGCCGTCCCGAGGAAGGTACAGATGGGGTCATTGCCATCACTGGAGGATGTGGACCCTGATGTGCTGGACAGTATGCACTCCCTAGGATGCTTTAGAGACCGCAACAAATTACTGCAGGACCTGTTGTCTGAAGAGTATGTAAAAAATCACCACATATTATGCCAATAGCTAATGCTCTATAAAGCTAATATAATATAATGTACAAATATTTATTTCTTACAAAGTTACTTACATGTGTATAAATATCAATACCTGTATTGAGTATGTCTGAACATCTCTTAATCTGGGTACACACGATAAAAGATTTCAAACAATGCAACATAGTTAATATTTTTACCAAAGATTTGGCTGAGGTCTGTATCCAGACCTCCATACGTCTTCCCAGTTCTGCGGCTGTATTCAGACCTCCATGCGTCTTCCCAGTTCTGCGGCTGTATTCAGACCTCCATGCGTCTTCCTAGTCCTGCGGCTGTATCCAGACCTCCATACGTCTTCCCTGTCCTGCGGCTGTATCCAGACCTCCATACGTCTTCCCAGTTCTGCGGCTGTATCCAGACCTCCATGCGTCTTCTTAGTCCTGAGGCTGTATCCAGACCTCCATACATCCTGCGGCTTTATCCAGACCTCCAGATGTCTTCCCAGTCCTGCGGCTTTATCCAGACCTCCCTTTGTCTTCCCAGTCCTGCGGCTTAATCCAGACCTTCATGCGTCTTCCCAGTCCTGCGGCTTAATCCAGACCTTCATGCGTCTTCCCAGTCCTGCGGCTTTATCCAGACCTCCATGCGTCTTCCCAGTCCTGCGGCTTTATCCAGACCTCCATGCGTCTTCCCAGTCCTGCGGCTTTATCCAGACCTCCATGCGTCTTCCCAGTCCTGCGGCTTTATCCAGACCTCCATGCGTCTTCCCAGTCCTGCGGCTTTATCCAGACCTCCATGCGTCTTCCCAGTCCTGCGGCTTTATCCAGACCTCCATGCGTCTTCCCAGTCCTGCGGCTTTATCCAGACCTCCATGCGTCTTCCCAGTCCTGCGGCTTTATCCAGACCTCCATGCGTCTTCCCAGTCCTGCGGCTTTATCCAGACCTCCATGCGTCTTCCCAGTCCTGCGGCTTTATCCAGACCTCCATGCGTCTTCCCAGTCCTGCGGCTTTATCCAGACCTCCATGCGTCTTCCCAGTCCTGCGGCTTTATCCAGACCTCCATGCGTCTTCCCAGTCCTGCGGCTTTATCCAGACCTCCATGCGTCTTCCCAGTCCTGCGGCTTTATCCAGACCTCCATGCGTCTTCCCAGTCCTGCGGCTTTATCCAGACCTCCATGCGTCTTCCCAGTCCTGCGGCTTTATCCAGACCTCCATGCGTCTTCCCAGTCCTGCGGCTTTATCCAGACCTCCATGCGTCTTCCCAGTCCTGCGGCTTTATCCAGACCTCCATGCGTCTTCCCAGTCCTGCGGCTTTATCCAGACCTCCATGCGTCTTCCCAGTCCTGCGGCTTTATCCAGACCTCCATGCGTCTTCCCAGTCCTGCGGCTTTATCCAGACCTCCATGCGTCTTCCCAGTCCTGCGGCTTTATCCAGACCTCCATACGTCTTCTCCGTCCGGACATTGAGGGTTAGGGCTCAAAGAATGGGAAGGTTAGGGTTAGGGATCAGGAAGGGGAAGGTTAGGGTTAGGCTGCGGGACATTGAGGGTTAGGGCTCAAAGAATGGGAAGGTTAGGGTTAGGGATCAGGAAGGGGAAGGTTAGGGTTAGGCTGCGGGACATTGAGGGTTAGGGCTCAAAGAATGGGAAGGTTAGGGTTAGGGATCAGGAAGGGGAAGGTTAGGGTTAGGCTGCGGGACATTGAGGGTTAGGGCTCAAAGAATGGGAAGGTTAGGGTTAGGGATCAGGAAGGGGAAGGTTAGGGTTAGGCTGCGGGACATTGAGGGTTAGGGCTCAAAGAATGGGAAGGTTAGGGTTAGGGATCAGGAAGGGGAAGGTTAGGGTTAGGCTGCGGGACATTGAGGGTTAGGGCTCAAAGAATGGGAAGGTTAGGGTTAGGGATCAGGAAGGGGAAGGTTAGGGTTAGGCTGCGGGACATTGAGGGTTAGGGCTCAAAGAATGGGAAGGTTAGGGTTAGGGATCAGGAAGGGGAAGGTTAGGGTTAGGCTGCGGGACATTGAGGGTTAGGGCTCAAAGAATGGGAAGGTTAGGGTTAGGGATCAGGAAGGGGAAGGTTAGGGTTAGGCTGCGGGACATTGAGGGTTAGGGCTCAAAGAATGGGAAGGTTAGGGTTAGGGATCAGGAAGGGGAAGGTTAGGGTTAGGCTGCGGGACATTGAGGGTTAGGGCTCAAAGAATGGGAAGGTTAGGGTTAGGGATCAGGAAGGGGAAGGTTAGGGTTAGGCTGCGGGACATTGAGGGTTAGGGCTCAAAGAATGGGAAGGTTAGGGTTAGGGATCAGGAAGGGGAAGGTTAGGGTTAGGCTGCGGGACATTGAGGGTTAGGGCTCAAAGAATGGGAAGGTTAGGGTTAGGGATCAGGAAGGGGAAGGTTAGGGTTAGGCTGCGGGACATTGAGGGTTAGGGCTCAAAGAATGGGAAGGTTAGGGTTAGGGATCAGGAAGGGGAAGGTTAGGGTTAGGCTGCGGGACATTGAGGGTTAGGGCTCAAAGAATGGGAAGGTTAGGGTTAGGGATCAGGAAGGGGAAGGTTAGGGTTAGGCTGCGGGACATTGAGGGTTAGGGCTCAAAGAATGGGAAGGTTAGGGTTAGGGATCAGGAAGGGGAAGGTTAGGGTTAGGCTGCGGGACATTGAGGGTTAGGGCTCAAAGAATGGGAAGGTTAGGGTTAGGGATCAGGAAGGGGAAGGTTAGGGTTAGGCTGCGGGACATTGAGGGTTAGGGCTCAAAGAATGGGAAGGTTAGGGTTAGGGATCAGGAAGGGGAAGGTTAGGGTTAGGCTGCGGGACATTGAGGGTTAGGGCTCAAAGAATGGGAAGGTTAGGGTTAGGGATCAGGAAGGGGAAGGTTAGGGTTAGGCTGCGGGACATTGAGGGTTAGGGCTCAAAGAATGGGAAGGTTAGGGTTAGGGATCAGGAAGGGGAAGGTTAGGGTTAGGCTGCGGGACATTGAGGGTTAGGGCTCAAAGAATGGGAAGGTTAGGGTTAGGGATCAGGAAGGGGAAGGTTAGGGTTAGGCTGCGGGACATTGAGGGTTAGGGCTCAAAGAATGGGAAGGTTAGGGTTAGGGATCAGGAAGGGGAAGGTTAGGGTTAGGCTGCGGGACATTGAGGGTTAGGGCTCAAAGAATGGGAAGGTTAGGGTTAGGGATCAGGAAGGGGAAGGTTAGGGTTAGGCTGCGGGACATTGAGGGTTAGGGCTCAAAGAATGGGAAGGTTAGGGTTAGGGATCAGGAAGGGGAAGGTTAGGGTTAGGCTGCGGGACATTGAGGGTTAGGGCTCAAAGAATGGGAAGGTTAGGGTTAGGGATCAGGAAGGGGAAGGTTAGGGTTAGGCTGCGGGACATTGAGGGTTAGGGCTCAAAGAATGGGAAGGTTAGGGTTAGGGATCAGGAAGGGGAAGGTTAGGGTTAGGCTGCGGGACATTGAGGGTTAGGGCTCAAAGAATGGGAAGGTTAGGGTTAGGGATCAGGAAGGGGAAGGTTAGGGTTAGGCTGCGGGACATTGAGGGTTAGGGCTCAAAGAATGGGAAGGTTAGGGTTAGGGATCAGGAAGGGGAAGGTTAGGGTTAGGCTGCGGGACATTGAGGGTTAGGGCTCAAAGAATGGGAAGGTTAGGGTTAGGGATCAGGAAGGGGAAGGTTAGGGTTAGGCTGCGGGACATTGAGGGTTAGGGCTCAAAGAATGGGAAGGTTAGGGTTAGGGATCAGGAAGGGGAAGGTTAGGGTTAGGCTGCGGGACATTGAGGGTTAGGGCTCAAAGAATGGGAAGGTTAGGGTTAGGGATCAGGAAGGGGAAGGTTAGGGTTAGGCTGTGGGACATAGAGGTTTAGGGTTCTTAGAAGGGGAAGGTTAGGGTTAGGGCTCAAAGAATGGGAAGGTTAGGGTTAGGCAGCGGAAATAGAGGGATAGGGTTAGAGGAGGGTTAAGGTTAGGGTTAGGATAAAGAGCTTAATTGTCGCCGTAGAAATATCACGACTCTGGGAATCGCAGCACCGCTGGTCTCGAGAATGGCTGACAGCCATTGCCATTGTATAGGTGAACCACACTCATATTATATTAACATTGTATGTTACAGTAGTATGAACATATATGTACTTGGTAGGATAAGGATGCCATGTGTTATAAATGTGGTCTTGTCTTCCAGGTCACGATCTATCAGCGGCGCTTCTTCAGGACTTTCCACCAGCCCTATTAGCAGTCCTAGGGTGAGTGATCTCTATTCCTCTAGTCCAATTCCTAATTATTGCGCCCCACCCCAAATTTTGACCCTCTGTTAATCACTGATAGTATTATGGGTCTTGCAAGTGTAACAGCAAATTCATGTTAACACGCTGAATATAAAGGTGTTATTCTGTTTACATGCTGTATGCTTGTGTTAGTCTGCCTTATTACTTGCATCTAGTGTCTATTATATGTATGTCAGACAATGTGTTTATTTCATATATATATATATATATATATATATATATATATACACTATACACTCACAGATGCTGTGCAGTTATGTCATACAACTTCAAATACTGTTATATCATTTATACTGCCATTAAAATGCTATAAAAATAACCATATTGCCACATATGTTAAATCTGATTTGTGGGAGTGAAGACTTTCAGTCATAAAATATATAATATATATATCAAAAAAGTTACATGAAAGATTTGGAAATATGGAGACACAGAGCATCATTTTGTGCATTGGCTCTGATATTCATGAAATTCACACATAAGTAATGACTGCCAATCACAGCTGAACAACTGGAGCTGTGCATGTGTTTGTGTATATGTGTAATACACACATGTGGCTAATACAGAAACTGGATAATGTGAACACTAGCCAGCATCTATCAATGTTTAACGGGTTATTTTCATGGACACATAGGCCATAGTGGTGGTGTTCTAAGTAGTTGTATTACAGTTTTTGTTAAACACTAGTGAGGAGATTATGAATAACTTTTGGGACCAGATTTACTAAGCTGCGGGTTTGGAAAAGGGGAAATGTTGCCCATAGCATCCAATCAGATTCTAGCTGAGATTCTCTAGTATGTGATAGGAAAGTGAGAGCTAGAATCTGATTGGTTGCTATGGGCAACATCTCCCCTTTTCCAAACCCGCAGCTTAGTAAATCTAGCACCTGGTTATTTTAGGTATACTTTAGACAAGTGCTCAACCTAAATGGACCCTTGACTTCTTACTCATAAACTTTAGCAAATTCTCTTATAATGATCCCAAAGCAGAAAGGTCTCCCTGATCTGTTATATGCTGTATGTATTGTATTTGTTCTGCAAGTGTAGTAACAATCAGATTAAATACACAGATTTCTCCCTTAAAGCACATTGTATTAGTAATAACAGGCATTGGCTGAATCACAATTTTTCAAGGAAATTTCTGGATGGAGGACCGGATCCTCATATAACAGTGGATTCACTGTTCAGATGGGTTCTTCCCCACTCACAGACAGAACTAAGGATACTTACGTATACAAAACGCTACCTAATCTTGGGCCGGATTCAGATTTAGTATCGTCAGGTGACTTACGCACGAAAGGAACATTGTTGCGTCCAAGACCATTTCCGAGGAAATGGACTGTGCTTCCCTTCCACCCGCTAAAGCGTAAGCTACCATAAAGCCCGCATGACAAAGGGGAGTGACAGGGGGTGTGTCTCACGTTATTACAGACCCCCGTGCGGGAGTCTGAATCTGGTCCCTTGTCTGCAAGTAAGTGTAAACGTGCGGACAAGACAATCGGATGTAAGGTCTTGCCCCAGCCCTTATTGTATGATCGAAATAAAAAGTCCCTCTCATCATGCATATAAACTTGCATGGAGGTCTGTCACACCCGACATACATAACTTCTGGATGCATGGCAACAATATCCCTACGTCCAGCGTTCCGATGCGTATCCCAGGGTTCTGGGCATGTGCACAATTGAACAACAGATGATTCCTGTGCGCTGCGTGTAGAAATCGGCTGTCGTCCTTAGTTGAGGATCCGGTCCGGAATGTTTAGTAGTATAGTTGAGGTTAGGGTGAACCCCGAGATCCAGACTTACGCTACTGCTGCATTTAGAGCTTTGAGTGCAGCGCTAGCGTGGATCTAATGGCGGATCCCCACTGAATCTAGCGTTCCATGTATGTGAGGGGAAACCACTCCCCTTTGCACGCACGAACATTCAGTCCATGGACAGTGTCTCTTAAGCCCCATATAGACTACTGCACAGCCCCCATTGTAAGTGAGGACGTCACAGAAGTCTGAATAGTATTATAGAGCCTTAACATGCTCTTATTGTAAAAACTACCCCCTCCCCCATCCCCCTACACACCGTGCGCCATTATGTAAAGCCTATAAATATCAGAAGGTTAGATACATGAATAATCTGTTTGTTTGAGGTGTTAACACCCTCAGGAAATGCCATTTTAGCCACATTTATGTTTCAGCCAGGCACCCAGAAGTCATGTCACCTTAGTTCTTTGATTACTGGTATTAAATTAAAGCTTTAGGTCTATGAATTCCCTCTTTCATACCAACATTACAGTGACTGTGTTATTCTCATAGTTAACAGTAGGTGGCGCATTTTACCTTATATGGTTTAGTTTTATATTAGGGTGCCTGGTTAGTTTAATATATTTATAGTATCTGGATAATGTTAACTTTATCCATGTTTCTGATTTTATCTATAATATTTATTTTGAATTACTCTATATGTAATTATGCACATACTTCTATTCCTTATCGTGTAACGTATTGTCTATGCACTGATGCATTAACTCAGCAATCCTTCCTATTTTCTTCTGCAAAAAAAATCAGTCACAATCTTTATGCTTGAACGGATAACTACATAGGACATGTAATCGGGAGTCTAGTGCTAAGTAATTTGTCTGCAGAGAGCCGTCACATGTTCCTGTCATGTGATTGTACTGCAATTTACATACAATATCAAAACACAAAGTTGCAACACCTATCATACCATAGAAACTGAAGGAGCATTGCTTAATAAGTCATATATTGAAAAATAGAAATATATTCATGGAAAATAAACATGCATTTAAAATGGCCTGTTGATGGATAATGAAAAAAATGTATATGCAGGACAGAAATTATTAGGGCAGAGTCCTAATTCTTTATCATGCTCATAGTGCTGGTAGAAGGGTCATGCAATCACTACCACTAGAATGGAGAGGATGGCTTTAAACTACCCCCTCCTCTATAGTTTGTTCCATGACCTTGGCTTTACTGTCTAATAAAAGTCTACTTGATTGCCTGTATCAGCGGTACAAAGCTAACAATGCAGCGCAATGCATCACTACATAACTGCAAGAGGAAATTCATACAACTAAGTTCTCTGTGACTCACAAAAGAAGGCGTTTGCCATCTAGCATAAATTTATCCTGGCCAATAGTCCCACAGGAAATTTGCATATGCATCTACTTAAGGACCAAGACCCGGATTCACAACACCGCACGTGTTGAACATACGGTCTTAAAATACCGATAGCAGTTACTACGGATGCGTAGTTATTATTTTATGTAATCTACGTATCGTTTCGTTACGTAGATTGCGTATATGTGGTCTTTAAAGATTACGTAAAATAGTTACTACACATGCGCAGTAGCTACTATTGGGAAATGAGGAACGTGGGCCGTATGCGTTTTTTTTCCTACTGCGCATGTGTAGTACATTTTTTACGTTATCTACGTATCTTTTCCTTACGGTCTGAACCGCATTTCTGCAATCTACGTAAGGAAAAGATACGTAGATAACGTAAAAAAATGTACTACGCATGCGCAGTAGGAAAAACCGCTAAACACCGGATGTATAGGTTATACGTCCGGTAGTCTGCATACGGCCCCATATGTGTAACACGTACGGTGTTGTGAATCCAGGCCCAAATATATATTGTTTCCCTGTATACACCGCAGTATGAAGGAAAGTACATGGGGAAAAATAGTAAGGATTGCTGACGTTGCCTATTCTCTGTAACGATGCTGTGACAACTTGGGCAGTCTAAATGGCCGAAGGCTTTCCATTTCTGCCGGACAGCTGTCCTGTCTCGCTGTGGCTGGTTTTGGGGTGCTGCTTCTAACATGCATGTCTTCTGTTTTCTTTTTTCATTTTGTCCTCTTTGTTGGCTGCTGCCATTACTTCCATTTGATCCTATGCACCCCTAATTGACGACACTGTTACCCTTCCTCCTTCCATGGCTGCTTTGCTACAATATGTGTGTTTGTGATCTGTTATCTATCAATCTTCGTCTGCATGTGGGTCTCTCTCAACCTCCTTCTCCTACACCTTATTTAAACGATCAAACAATCAATTGTTTCCCCTCCTATCTTTATTTCTCACTAAATGGCTTTGATGCCAATTAAATCCTCTGCTTTTTAAATCTCTGGCTCCTCTTTATCATCTTGTTCTTTCCTTGCTCCATCTTTTTCCTTACTTATTTGTCTATTATTATTATTTGTATTACTTTTGTGTTGATCTTTGGCAATCTTGCTCTCTCTATTGGGTTCCCTGTTATTCCTTCTATCTCTCTGTCTATCTCTCTTGCCTTCCTTACTACTTTTTCTCACACAGCCTATAAGGAGGTTTTTTGCCCTTCCCCAGCCCCCAACCCCATCTTCTTCACCCCACCCAACACCAACTTCTGATCCTGCTGTGCATAACGATTGTCTAGTTCACCCTAAAACCCATACTTTCCCTCCCAAGCCCAGAACGTCTGATAAGCCCCTGCAGACTACCAGGTCCAACCCCCTTCCTAGCACTAATTCACCTATTACCTCTCCACGGACTCCCAACTCCCCCGCTGGGCATAATGCAGGGCGAACAGCGAACAAACTGCCCGCCTCTGATCTGGCCCCCAAATCTGTACCCCTTATACAGGTTACCCCTCATCCGTCACCCCGTGGCAGCCCCCTCCCTACTCCCAAGGGAACGCCTGTACACACGCCCAAGGAAAGTCCAGCGGGCACCCCTTCCCCAACCCCTCCATCCAGCCCCAGCATTGGTGGAATGCCGTGGAGGACAAGACTGAACTCCATCAAGAATAACTTCCTGGGGTCCCCAAGATTCCACCGTCGCAAACTACAAGGTGAGAGGGGAGAATCAAACAGTGTGGAGTGGATGGGGGATATTAATAGACGCAACTGGGCGGAAGATGGTTTGTAAATAGTGGTATAACTAAGGATAGAGAGATACGAGTTAGATAGACAGATTCTGTGAACTGTTTATCAGGGTCCTGATGTTCATTTCACCTTTATGTAGACGAGTAGCAGAATCTCCTTATGACAGTGCAGCTACTGCACAAATGCACACTCATTGATTTACTAAGCTGCTGAGCTGTTGCCCATAGCAACCTATCAGATTCTAGCTGACATTCTCTAGTATGTAATAGGAAAGTGAGAACTAGAATCTGATTGGCTGCTATGGGCAACATCTCAGCAGCTTAGTAAATCTGGCCCCAGGAGTCACACAGAATTTCCTGGGAGAGGAAACGGATACAGGCTTGATGATTGCAGTAGTATTTTGGGCTTTCTGTTCCATCCCATGTCAGTCTGTTAGTTTAAAGGATAAAAGTAGTGCTGAATTTCCATTAGCACCTGGTTAATGTTTGCCCCATGGGTAGCCTAAACTTTGCTGTCAAATCTGTAGAAGAATAGGTTTGGGCATCATACCTACTGGCGTTAAAATGTGTAGTTATTAATGTGTTTTTCCCCATGGAATGGGTACTTATTACAAGACTCATTGTTTTCTTTGATAGTTTCGGGGGGGGGGGGGGGGTCAGGAAAA
>WWET01001664.1:207178-217863 GCA_011038615.1 Limnodynastes dumerilii
TTATTTTTTTTTTTTTTTTTTTTAATCTTTGCATAGATTTACTTTTGAGTCTTCAACTATATATACTTATTTTTTTTTTACTATTATTTAGGAAATTGTAATATAATATTTAAAACATACAAATGAATTTAGACTAGTAAGAGATTGACAACCCAGAATAATGCTTATTCTGGACAAAGACTCAGTAAATGAATATTGATACAGCTTATGTATATATGTATATCTAATGTCCAAAGTAAGCATTGCATTGGCATTGATTAGTATGCTGTCAAATCCCTTAATTTGCAAAGTATTTGTCATTGTCCTCACACTTCCTTGATAAATGGAATATTTGGCATTTCCAGTTTCCGTGCATATCCTGTTGTACATTGAGTATCTACTGGAACATTGATATCAATACAAGCAATGCGGTTATTATTTGCTGTTATAAAGCAACTACACGTGGCAATTCATAAGTGGTCCAGATCATATATATGAGTATATGAAGCCTAACAGTGTGGCTCAGAACTGTGCACGTAGAAGGTTTAAATAGGCTAGCTTTAATATGCTGCTTATGAGATCAGCCATCACATGACTATAATCTTACACATCTTAAAGGTAATCACCTTTTACAGTGCTGGTACCAGGAGCAAAGAGGAGGGTAGAGAGTGTTCCAAACACCAGGTCTGGGTTGTGACATTGACACAATAAAGGGAAACACTTGGGCCATCTCATTAAGTATCCACTATCCTTTTTGCGTACGTTAGAATTTATAGAAGGGTTGTCCGCTGTTTAGCATCGGAACAGTACATTAACCAATTCAACCACTGTGTATAAAAACATGCCCATGTTACATGCTTTGTCAGTTCAAATGGAAGCGGAAGACTGAGAAGACTAAAAATGCCAGAAGCATAGTTGAAGGTTATTTTTTCCCATGTAATGTATATGACCATTAGCCAGTCTACTGATTCTAGCTGTGAGGTGGTTGATACATGCTGTACTTAATTAATTCTCTGTGATTTTACGCGTTCCAGGTCCCAGCAGGAGGTTCAAACGGGTTGTGGAGACAATTCAGACCCAGCTTCTGAGCTCTCACGAGCAGCCGTCTGTTCTCCAGCTTTCAGGTGAGAGTCAATGAGCAGAACAAAGAGTCCTCACTTTATTTACTGACTTACAGAGGCATACACCTGTCTGCACTTGGATTTTTAATGCAGTCAGTACCCTAAGAATCTATATATTAGTCTTAGATAAAGGACAGTTCAGTTCAACTTACATCTGAATGAATGATATACCATTAATGCATATAAGGAAACCTCAGTTTAATTCCCAACAAACTCCTCCATCCACCTTGATGAGCCATGAAAATTGCTGAGTTAGAGGCATCAAGCTTTGCCAGCCATTTAAAACCAGACATGTATGAGTTACCCAATGCTTCAACGGAACTGGGTCAGATATGTGTAGCATGCATGCAGAACTGACTATAAAACAGTGCCCATGCTTACACAGACTGTATGGGTCGTAGGCTCCACCACTGTTCATGACATTTAGTGAAGAATAGATGAATTACAGTTCCATGTGTACTGGCTCAGCCCACTGACTCCAGCAAGTGTACATTATATATGCCCAGTTATAAAAGTCTGACACAGCATGTGGTAGTAGGAGCACTGACAGCAACCCCCCACACACACCTTTCCATTCCATTTCTTTGGTCTTGTGATGTGAACATAATCCAATATGCAATTTTTTTAGAAAAGTGAAGGGCTTCTTACTCCAATCAGAAGCAGGTGAAAACTACCTATGCCAACTTACTTAGTTCTCCTAGCATTGAAAGTAGAAGCAGGTAAAGAAGCAGGAGAATAACACACATGGCTCAAAGTGGCAGCAATATGCACCGATAAACTATAATGTAAAATGGATTCACACAAAGCAAACTCTGACCACTAGATGTCACTTGTCAAAATCTTCCTAGCATCTGCCAAGAGTACTTGCACAAGGAAGGTAACATATATGTCATAGCTTTTAACGGTTCATTAATAATAATTTTAAAAAAAAAGCTCAATTATATCGTAAGCTTTCAAGGACTCAGAGACCTGTTCATCAGACAAAAATCACAAATGACACTGAAAATGCCCAATAAATAATATTTACACTGAACCAAGGTATTTAATAGACACAAATGAATGAAACTGGAGTCATATCTAGGGACATAATATAAATGATTGGTCCATATTGGCAGGCAAAACACTGAGGACACATTCAAACAAGGCATCTGAGGTGCTTCATGATCTGAGCACTGTAGATAAAGCCGAACTCATAATAATTGATCCCTATACTTGTGTTCCTGTGTTCACCCTATACTTCATAATAGATAGTCAATATGCCAGCAGGGTCTGAGTTAGCTGCATTCTGTTCTGTAGTAGACTCATATCAGGGGGGCTGAGATCCAGCATTTGAGAATAAGGGGAAAAAACAGGTAGACCTGTGCAAACCTTGCTGAGCGGCATATGATGGCCATCTTAAACTGTGAAAACAGAATAAGAGTTGAGAGGTTAAATTTCTGAGCTCGGGCTGTATTCACAGATCCGTTAGTTAAAGGTATGCAATTATACGTACATATGTTGCAAGGCAAGACACCCCCTTACACGGACGGGTTTTTGGTGACTTACGCTTCCATGGGGCACCATTATCTCTACGTGTGCATTTACGTGCGTATAATACTTCCGTACATGCGTATTTTAATAACCGCACCCTCAAATGGTCATATAAATGCCTCCCCCTACCCACTTTCACGTAACTTTCTCCATAAGGATTTCAACCAATCCCCTCCACACGTATGTCCCCAAGTGCGATTCACACGTACGCGCCTAATGGACTTCTGTGCGTAAATTCAATGTAAATAAAGTTACTACGAAGGCGCAGTTACTCCGATCCTAAAAATACGCACGGAACTCGGCGCACAAACGGATCTGTGACTCAGGTCTCTTATCTCTAATTTCCATATTAAACAAATCTATTTCTCATGTAAGTTCTGTGTGAAAAATCAATGTATTCTTCCTGCATGCAGAATAATGAAAAATGATTTAAACCCCTCACTTCGCAACATGGTTCTGCTGAAGTCTACACTTTCACATGTTTTACCCTTACTCTCATTCTCTGGATCAGCCTCATTATGGTTATGTGGAAGGTAGGGATGTTTGCTTCCACCCAAATGATGTTTTCATTGGCATAATTATACGCAATGCCTACTGCAGAACCTTGCAGCTAACGGAGTCAGCCCAGGGGTTTGAAAAGCTCAAAGGTGGAGCCAGCAATAACAACGAAGGGACAATATTTCATGCTGTGGCCTGAACTACAACTCTACATGCTCAGAGCTTGTTTTAATGTGCTAGGGCATTAAGTATGTGCATCAATGTTTACTATGGAAGCCCTCCATCAAAGCAATGCCCACTCCATATTTAGAGTGTGTTGGAGGCACAGAGCAGACTATTTCATGTGCTCCTAAATGTTAATCCACTTCCGGGATGGTTGGTATTTCTGGCACTGTAGTGTCAGAATGTGTAGTTTGCTGTAATGCACTGTGTCACTCTGTCCATCTGCAAACAATGCTTAATCCGGAGTGTTTGATTTTTCTGCAAATTCCAACCACAATCACTAGTAAATATATACATAGTGTTGTACAACCTAATGAACAAGATCCATCTGACCAACATTCAAGTAACGCAGTTGGATATTTTGCCACATGTGGGTGTTAACTGTTGCCATGGGAAATCTTCTGCCTGCATTGATCACTATGTCTGATAATGCTCCCATCAATAAGTCAGGCAGCATGTGGTTTTTGGCCCCAGAATCCTGTAATATTGCAACATGGTCTGATATTGGCTGTGCTGTTGCAGTAGTTGGGCCTGATCCAGACTTATGATGTTGCGCTGTGTGTGCTAACTCCCCCTGACACTCCCCCTGTCCCTAACTTCAGCCAGCATAACAGAGTGTAATTACGCCGGGACTGGAGCGTAACTTAAAAACCCTGCCCTCCCTGCCTCATTTCCCTGCCTACCTTCCCTAACTGTAGCGTAGTTACAGCGTTCGTAACCTATGAATGCCCCTTCAACCGTAACTACGCTACAGTTAGGGACGCCAGATCCTGACTACAGAAATTCCCTAACTACACAGAACAACATCTGCCCGGTGCATGCGCAGATCGGCTAAACAGCCGTTCTTGTGCATACACCCGCCATAACTACGGCGGCAGGCGTTGTTCTAGATCAGGCATTGTTCAAAAATCCCATAGTCAATATCATTAACACAAAGCAATTTAAACACATTTTCACTGTGTCTATTCATAATAATTTATGTGGATAATAAATAAGCATTCTTCAATTGCAGTCAACTCAAAACACAAAAATGAATAATGAAAATACACAGTGAAAATGTGTTTAAATTGCTTTGTGGAGGTGCCATAACTAGACTACTGCAACTTTTATAACTGCAATAATAATTTTATTTATAAAAAGTTTTCCCCAAATTAAGACTTAAAGCCCATTATGCTTAACACATAATACAGACCCTCCAACATGATCCATTCCATTAGGTACAATGTATTCCGCTGCTGAACTTCCAACTGTCACTCACCTGGTTTAAATTAATTAACTGATATTTAAACAACTATTTACACTTTTAACAAAGGAGGTTACCATAGTAACTGACAGTTGGAAACTGAGGAGCAGAGTATTTTGTACCTAATGGAATGGGTCATGTTGGAGGGTATGATAATAGATACATGATGCAGTAACATATAAAGAAGACATGATACCTTCTAGCATAGGAGGACAGCTCACTCATTATACATGAAGATGGGTCAGGACACAGAAAAAATATGCCCCCAGCACACTGCCTTTAACCCGTAACTTACTATGGAATTTTGGCCCATATTCAGAGTACCAGACGTATAACATATACGTCCGGTGTTTAGCAATTTTTACTATAAAATGTAGAAACATTAGTTACACACATTTGCAAGGGACAGAGTTACCGGCACGAAATGGCCTCTTAAGAAGTAGAGACAGCCGAAAGCTAATTTTTGTCAGTCTCTTTTTCGAAAAGGCAGCCATTCTTTTTATTTTACAATGGGTAAGTATGCTGATCGGCATACACTCTGGGGAGTTTAAGGGTCAGGCTGTGAGGAGGAGAAGTTTTGGGTTAGGATAATGGAAGGGGGTGGTTAAGGTTAGGGTAGTGAAAGGGGAGGGTTGGTGTAAGGATTAGGAAAGGTTAGGGTAGATCAATGCATACCATTCAGCGCATAGTCTTCGTTCCCAGGAAGATCAATTGCTTCTCCTCCTCCTCAAGGCAGAAGCAATCAATTTACGAACCTCTTCTGAATTGTTTGGTATGATACAGCCCTTTCAAAAAAGGGACGTTTGTACCAGCGGCCCACATCCCATTTACAAATATATAAGCCATTTGCCACTCTCAAGGCTTTTCTGCTATGGTGGTCCTAACTCTAAAACAGTGAATGTAGCTTTAATGGGTCATATTTTTTTTTTTTTTTAAACAGAGCAAAACACACCTATAGGCACTGCTTAAAGCCTCCAAAATAGTCTCTCTGGACAAATACCCCCTCTCAGCTGTAGAACCCAGACTGATTACACAAAATAGCGGCTGCTCACATCAATTTATAGGTTAATATAAACCGATGCATAAACGTAGCCCAACACACTGCCATTAACCAGTCACTTTTTAGCAGCACAGCCAAGCGATGACCTCTTACTGCTTCGGCTCTAACAATTTATAACAGACGATTACCATTAGCTTTTTCATACAAAAAAAGCATCGCTAATAGGGATAACTGCACCATATAGTGTAACAAAGTAGCGTTGAACAATCCTCCACCATTTCAAAAGGAAATAGTGAAAATAAGAGAACGAGTGAAGAGAAATTGTTTTGTTCCTGTTCAATGCACAATAATGGCTAAAGAAAATGAAAAATGCATTCTGTTATATAACCTAACATGCTGAATATATTCTCCCTGGAGAGAACACTCAAATGTTATGTCTCACAGAGGATTCATCATAGGTTTGCCAGAACAGTCATTTGAGGTTACAATTATAGGCCCTGATTCAGAGGCTGAAAATAAGAACTTAAAGTTACACCTGGGCAAAACCATGTTGATTTCAGGGGGAGTCAAGTTAATTTTATTCTATGCATGCAGGGAGAATGCTTTGCTTTTACTTATTGCACACAGATACCTGATCAGCTTCACTTATAAACTGCTAATTACACTTGAGCTGGGAAACATCACCTTTTAACTATAATACTGTTACAACAGATAAAATATGACTCCCCTGAAATCAACATGGTTTAGTCCAGGTGTAACTTTAAGTTCTTATTTTCACTCTCTGAATCAGGGCCATAATCTCCAGTCCTGATGACACAGAACACACAAAACAAAATTATACAATATATGTACATAGGACGCAATTATACGCACGCATGTAGCAAGACAACACCCACGACACTCCCCTCTCACTGGCGGGTTGTCTTTGAATTACGAGTACCATAGGCCACCCTTATGTCTACGTGTGTAGTTACGGGTGTACGTCGAGGTACGAACATGCGTATCTATCTAACAGCGCCCTTAAATGCCCATTTGAATGCACCCCCCATGCCCTGTCTCACGTAACTATTCAGGTATGTATGTCCCAAAGTGCGTTTCACATGTCCGTGTGTATATTCTAGGTAACTTACGTAAATAAAGTTATCACACACGAGCAGTTTATCCGATCCTAAAAATACGCAGCAACTCCACGTGAAAACGGATCCATGAATACGACCCATAGTGACAATTGTATGTTTGCTTACTCTACTGTATAGCCAGCAATGTGTATTTCCTGTGCTGAGCCTACTTTTAACAGTCTGACCTGGCAACCCTTCATGCCGTCTTCTCATGACCATATAATCCTAAATACAGACTTCTCTGTGGGTGTGAGCTACAGGCCTTGAATCACAGTAAGGCTCCTGTGAATGGTGTTATAATCCCCCCCTTCTGTCTTGTAGGAGCCCAGCTAGATATTATGATATATGAAAATGCAGGTAGTGCATAAAGAGGTCACTCAGGCCGCTTAACGACAGGTTGTGCTTTGTGTCTGTTACACACCAGTAAAAATGTAAGAAGTGCTTTATAAATGCCACAGCTCACTGGAGCCCTAGAATTTCTATAGTCTAAGCACGAGTATATATACAATATGAAAGTGGACTTATCATAAACACAGAGCTGAGAAAGCCACCTTAAATGTATAGAAACATAGAAAGTGACGGTAGATAAGAGCCACATGGCCCATTCAGTCTGCCCAGTTGTTGTTTTTAAAACTATACTTACTATAGGTCTCATTGACCTTATCAAGTCATTGATTGTCTGCATTGTTTTAGAAATGTCTGCATTGCAATGTGTAGTGACAAGTCCATATTATTGCAACATGTCTGCATAGATAATAGCAGACCCTCCAACATGACCCATTCCATTAAGTACAAAAAATCTGCTCCTGTGCTTACAACTGTCAGTTACTATGGTAACCATCTTTGTTGAAGAGGCAAATTTTATTTTTATTTTTATATCAGTTAATTCATTTAAACCAGGTGAGTGACAGTTGGAAGCTCAGGAGCGGATTTCATTGTACCTAATGGAATGGTTCATGTTGGAGGGTCTGTAATAGAGGACAATTGCCTTACACTTTGCACTAAACCTAAGAACATACATCGACAAATGGAGTGTAAAAAGTTGGGGGGGGTTGTTTTGTGTAGGAATGTTTGGTTCATTTCCCCCACCCTGTTTCTCCCCTTGTGCTGTTCAGACCCCAATAACTGTATGGAGTATCTCAGTGGGAAGCTCTCAAAATGTGGTAAGGACCCTCCAGCTGTGTGCTCATATCTCTGCTGCTGTTGCTATGCTCCTCCCTCCTCGCTACGCACGCAGATTCCCCAGCTCATACCAATCCTCTTCCTCAGACTCCCAACATTAACCTTAATAATGCAATAGTCACACCGACAACAGACACAGACATCACATAACAACAAGCCACGAAGAGAAACAGGAGTTGGCCTCTCTCACATACATATTGAGTACATACAGGCCTCCTACTTGCTAGCTACTCACTAAAGGGGCTGTGTCACTTTGGATGTAACTAACAGTGAAATAAACAGAGTTCTAAATGAACCAGATCTCATCTCTTCTGAATACCATTCAGGGGGCTGTATATATATCAACCAATTAATCAAGAAAAAAAAAATGTGTTGAAAATGTTCTGCAAGGGGAAATATTTTTTGCTAGCCTCCCCATCACATCAGTATATCAGTAGCCTAACAATAAAAAAATGACCCCCTCTCACAGGGCCGCCATCATTGTCCCAGACCCGGGATACTCACCGTTGCTCTGCAGGTCAATGCGCAGAGAACAGCTTCCCTGCATACTGGCTCGAGGTTATTGCTGGTCAGCGGCACCCACTTCCTCTTTATGCGTGCGGAATCCTACATCATACAAAGGGCTTGGCCAAGCCCCTACTGTACGATTTAAATGCTTATGTGGTGGGCACGGTGGGCTGATATGTGCACAGAACGCAGCACTCGTTGCGGGGATAATGGTACCGAGCATGCACAGTACCTTTGTCCAGCAGACTTCTGTACATAGCGTTGTTCTACACTGTGAATCCCGCCCATATACTCTGTACATTGCTTGTACCCGCTACAGCTATGCACAGAGCCTTGGGTTATTCTCTCTCTGAAAGGGTTTGTTGGGAACTCAAAAAGTCAATGAATAGGAAAGTTCCGGATTCACAGTTATGTAGTTTTCGTCTTACGTTCGTTGTTTTAAGTATTGAGCTACTACACATGCATAGTAGCTTATTTACACTATCTACATACCATTTCTGTACATATAGCTTACGCAATCTATGTACAGAAATGGTACGTAGATAGTGTAAATGCGCAGTAGCTCAATTCTTAAAACAGCGTACACAAGACGAAAACTACATAACTGTGAATCCGGACCATCATCTATTCTGAGTCTAGCATTAAATGTTTACTCTGCATGAACATGTGCAATAATAATGGTTTTTACACAAATACAATGATAAAGTGATGAAGAAATCCAGTGCTAGAATGTAATGGTCATAGCACAAGGTGACATAGCCCCTCCTACCTGTACACACCAACTCCTCCCTCATTCGTCTTCAGATCTCAGCTTGTCCTTTTGAAACTTCCTTTTGTTTAGTTTTTGGCTGTTTTGATTTCTGGAACTTGAGCAGGTAAAAGGAGCAGGAATCTGGAACCCACTCACTTCTGCTAAGAGTTGCTTAGTATGAGACCCTACGGCCCAGCAATACTATTCCCAACACCTGCGGCTATCCCACTATGCCTGCTCTCTCTTTTTTTTTCTTACCTCTCTAACCTCTTTCTTTGATTATGATTTTTATATTGTCTACACATTACTTTCATCCTTTCAGTTTCTTTTGCTGTCATTCCCTTACGTGAATCTTCCATTAGTCACTTTATCAGTCTCCAGTGTCTTTCCATGTTGACACGTTCTCTGTCCGTCATCTATTACCACCCTGCTTCTGGCTCCTGGCACTCACTTCTCATTTCTGTGAACACCACATATAGCGCGCTGGATCACGTAAGAGGTAACATCTATAATTCCATGTCATTTTATTTACAAGCCGTGGACTGGATCCAGATTTAAGGGCTTGAAATTAGTTACTCCTGGGCTAAACCATGTTGATTGCAGGGGGAGTCAAGTTAATTGTATTTTTTGCATGCAGGGATATATCTTTGAATTGCTTACTGCACACAGATACTGACCAGCTTCACTATCACACTGTTATTTAGACTTGGGATAGGAAACATCACCTCTCAACTCAACTCAATATGACTCCCCTGCAATCAGCATGGTTTAGCCCAGGAGTAACTCATTTCAAGCACTTACTTAAGTCTGGATCCAGCCCCGTAATGCGACTAGTCCTCAATCTTGCACTCTCCTCTGCCAAAGTAACCATACATCATACTGTCTGTGTTGATCATTAGGCATAATATTATTGTTTCTGGCCAACATGTAAAGAGATATAAATATGTAGCATCAAAATATAAATGTGAGTTACATAAATACATTTATATTCAACTACAGAAAATAATTATCTTTTTTTTCAGTGAATATCCCAGAGGCTTATGACCAACATAATGCTTAGGTCGCCAGGAATATTGTGTACTGCACACAGACACTACACCATTATTTAGCCTATCTCCACACCACTTCATCCTATTATAGTGTTTTTGACCGTTCTATCTGCATTTGGACATATCAGTCCATCTATAGATTACACTGTAAACGGGTCAATCAGCAGATAACTGGCCACATTAGTTTCTAATCATTTATAATGTGAAGTCTGGTAAAAAAAGTTGTCTACATGCTTAAATGTAGTTGCAAACCACGGGCCTCGTCTAGATTAAGTAGTTAAGCCAGTTAAAGGACCTGATCCAGAGTATCAAAGCAAGAGCAAAATAGGTGCAAGTGTACAGCTCAATACAGGAAATACTTTTGCACATAGAACGCACATACAGCATAGCTTTATATGTAATGATGAGTTGAATTAGGAAACTTCACCTCTCAATTACATTTTATCTTAAATTAAACTCTCCTTGCAGTTGAACACAGTGGCGGA
>WWET01001664.1:218329-229964 GCA_011038615.1 Limnodynastes dumerilii
CCCCTAAAATTTAATTCCAGATCCGCAGCTGGCTGACGTTGGTTTTTCTCAGGTCTAAACTTGCACCTGGTTCAGCCCCATAGAGAATACTGTTGCACCAGGTCTAACCGTGTTTTGAAGCAAGTCAGCGACTTATGTCCAGGGAGGGGGGTGGCATGCATTGAAAACGCTGGCTGCTTAGCATTTTGCACAGCAATACTGGGCAGCTTAAGAGTTGAGTAAGATGCACTGTAATTGCTTTAATGGCGTGCAAACTTATATCTCCAAGCTTGATTTACATCTCTGAAAATGCACACCTTGAGCATCAACATACACACTTTATTACAAGTTATTTTGCACAATCAGGATATAACGCAGTTTTTCATTTTCTTTCTCACGCTAAAGCTACATTTTAATGACACATATAGGGCCAGATCCAGACCCCCCCCCCCGCAAGCTTTACATGCATTTGGGGGGTCTGTAGTTACGCAGTGTAGAGCGGAGTGCATGTGCCTGGCACTCCCCTCTAATGGCAGTAATTATGGACAGAAGGCTATCTTAATAATCACGACTTAATCTGCGTCTGTACGGGTGCAGATCAAGTTGTAACGGGCCTTCCCCGACCCCTCATTTAAATGCCTATCTCCGCCTGTATGGCGGAGACCTTGCACTCGTTAATGGAGGATCGGACCCCTTCAACGTACCCACAGATATCTTATTTATATATACATCTGTAAGTTTGTTAGCGGAGCATCTGGTGTGCGTATGCACCAATGTTCCGAGACCAGACTTACGCAAAAGACTTGCTTAAGTCCCCTGTCGGACTTGGTTCTGGATCCGGCCCATAATGCATAACGTGTATGTCATTTTGCATAGCTAGCTTAACACTACATTACCGTTTGACAATTGGGAAAAAAAAAAATCATTATAATCCTCATACGCTTAAGTAGTTTTACTTGCCATTGATTGCCAAACTAGTAAAGCCCACCTAATATGACCAAAACATATTTTCTTCCTCTCCTAAGGTTTTCATTTTTACAGAAACTGCTAAGTCTTATTCATCCTCTGTGTTGTGTAAGATTTGGTAATTATGACTTAAGGAAAATGTATGGTGAAGAAAGAGTGTTTGGTTCATCTGCACTGCCTACAGAAGTCACATGTTATATCCCAGAATCCTTTGCAGACCTGAACAAGACAACATATAATCAGCTCCTGCTCCACTCTCCTCATGCCACCCGCCGCTTCTTTCCCTTTGCCAACATGCTCCATATATTGCTTTTTTTGTCATGCCACTCATATATTTACGTCACTATTCCATCCATCATTCAGCTCAGTGTCTCTAAAGACTGCCGTTTTGCAGCTTTCTTTAACAACAGAGCTGAAGGATTGCTTGTAAAATTGTACATGCTCAGCGGTCTCTTAATGATTTGTCTTCATCTACAATTGTCATGTTGTCTCATATCTGTCTATGGCTGTTTCTGCATATGCTCCTTGTGCAACATCTATCTTCTCTTCTTTGCCTGTCACTTTTTCCTCCTTTCCTCCCTCTTCTTACTGATCTGCTGTCTCTTTCCTACACTATCCTCTACTGGCCTAGACTTTTTATTTACCTATTTTTTGTTATTTTGTTTTCTCTCTAATTGAGAACCAGTAACCTCTTCCTTTTATTAATGTTTTATATATTTTTCTTAGACTGGATTGAAGCAAACAATGGGAAATAAATGCTGTGTCATAAAGACATTGCAGGCAGAATAATAATAATCATCCCAGGGATTTAAGTCATGGTTGCCTACTTTTGCAAATGAATATCAGGGAGATTGTGAGAGCACTATCAAGGTGCTGCACCAAAGAGGTGTGTCCTGTGAATAGCTCCACCCATAGGTGTATCTAGCACTGCCAGGAAAACTATTTTACAATAAAAATGTCAGTATTTATTGATTATTAAATTGTCAGTGAATACTTTCATTACGATCTTTATAGAAAAGCTAAAAGTGACGCTGTAGCTGATTAACAAGCAAATTGGTCATCTCCATAGACCTCAATGGATGAAATTAGAATCAGGGAGATTACAAAACACTTCAGGGAGTCAGGGAGATAACCCAATCTTCAGGGAGTCTCCCTGATATTCAGGGAGAGTTGGCAACTATGATTTAGGTATACGAGTGTCCTGCTAATAGTAACATTTTAAACCATGAACTTGCACTGAACTTGCATTTGGCTGCAGAATTTTAGAACATTTCTCTGCTGTGCTGTATCATCATCATTCCACTTTTGTAATCAACACAGTATTTGAAAAATTAGGAATTTGCAATAAGAATTTTTTAAGTACTAATTTTGTTTTCATTTTGGAAAACTTGAAAATATGACATTTGGGCCATTTTAATAAAAAAAAAAAAAAAAAAAGAATTTTAAATGAATCCCAGCCTAAATTTAATACCACAGTTCTGGAAATACCCACAAGTAAAATCTGAATTGCTGGAGAAAACATAAGAACACCTGGGAGCCCATATGCAGGGTACTATCTGATTTAATGAGGTCTCTTTCACATGTAAAGCGCATACAAAGTAGTACAGAAAAGCAAATCCGCGTTGGGCATATAACAGTCTCCTAATAATTCTTTACCAATAAATGAATAACATGAACAACATCCGCAAGTTACCAAAATGAAAGGACTCCAATCATGGGATCCAAAACTAGGTTAAAAAGCAGCAGGGACATAGGATAAACCTGGTGCTTGCCCCAGACATTCATAGTATGTCTATTGCTGACCGTGACCACAAGCTGTCCCTATTTTCTGACGACATCCTTCTCACCCTAACTCAACCCTTAATCTCAATGCCCAATATATTTTACCTGCTTGGCACTTATAGCCATCTATCCAATTACAAAATGAACGTCACTAAATCCGAAGCCCTTATCCTCAACATTCTATCCCAAGATCGAACACTCCTCGCTTCACAATTCTCATTTAAATGGTGCCACCAAAAAATGTAATACTTTGGGGCTTACACATTGGTAAAGTACGTGTTGACCTCCATGTTTGAAAACCCCTCCCCCAATCATCTTGTGGCGGGACAGGAGACAATCGCTATTAAAGTAGTCACCCCCCATCTATTTTTTTTTCCCCATTTTCAGACTGACCTCTCCAAATGTTTGGAATAATAGATCCTCATGCGCTTACCTCCCCATCCTCAAAAAAACGACTGTTGGGGGGGTAGAGGTTCTTAAGGCCTATTATTGGGACTTTCATCTTTGCCAAATTGTAGCCTCCTTTGCTCTTCCAGGGACTCTATCCTGGGCTGACTTAGATGCCACTTTTCTAGGTATCACTTCTACATCCTCCTTATGGAGCTTCCCCCTCTCCCAACAACCCTCATTCCCCCCTCACCCCATGGGACAATCCAGCGTTGCCTCCTGGTCAATTCTCTCGGTTCTCAATTGCCTGGTGGGAATCTGCTTTGCTTCTGACTTGGTTTATAATCACACCTGGCTAATGCCTACTGATCTGTATACGCATTCCCCCGAACTTCCAGGCAACCCTTTTTAGTACATCCAACTCTGCCACTTCCTTCATTCTCTCCACATAGACCCCATCTCAGCCCGCTCCTTTGAATTTGAAGCTCTGATCCTCTCCTTATCCCTCCAGAAAGGCATGATTTCTACTGTATATAATCTACTATTAACATCACAACTTGGTCCCCAAAAGTCAATTGGAGTGTGACCTTGCCCCCTCCTCCCCCTTCCCCCCCAACAAAGATACCTGGGAAACCATCAGATATCTTCCATATCCACCAAAATGAAAGAAAATGTTTTATAGATGGTTCTATATCCCTGAGAGGCTCTCTCCAATGTTCTCTATGACCACCCCTTTGTGCTGGAGAGGATTTGGGAAGCCTGGTACCTTCATACACATTTGGTGGACCTGCCCAGTGATTTCTACCTTTTGGGACAGTTTCTTCCCTAATAAATTATACTACTTCTCTTCCAATCTCTACAGATCCCTAGACTTTCCTTCTGTCTGTACCAGATATCGATAAACATCCAGCAAAACTCATTTCCCATATACTCTCAGGATCTAAATGCCTAATCTTGGAAGTTTCCACTAGCTCCACGTATGTTGACCCTTACTGCCTTCATCTGACTTGTCACAAGCATAGAATAAAAATCTATCACCTCCATGATAATCTCTTTTTTAGTCTGGTCCCTTTGGCTGGACTCTCAATCTAAACCTCCTGCCAGCCTTGGGAATATGCTGCTTCCTCCCCCACTTTTACAGTAAACAAGGAACTACCTGAATTTACCTATCCTTCCTCCCGCCCCCCTTGGAGCCTTATGCATTATATACCTCTCCTTACTCATAGTGCATCATCGCTACCTCCTACTGGAAACTACCCCCTTAATTAAATCCCTTTTATTACACTGTTCGATAATTTTGTTGATGTTTACTTTTTTAACCAGCTGAATCAATAACTATCTATCGACTTTGTAATTTGAACATCTTTCTTTAATAAAGAAAAGTTAAACAAACCTGGTGCTTGCCTTTCAACTTCACCCATCCAGCCATTAACCTCCAGAAACTTGCCCAGAGCTATAAACATGACTTCCACGAACAGGTTTCATGCAAGTATGAGCATGATAACAAATCAAATGCCTTTTGGGCATCAAAACTCAAGAGGATGTCAAAGGCAAGATATAACGCAGCTTTCCAACTGAAGACCTCTGATCGAAGGTGGCCCATTATTAAAATTGGTGATTTGTTGGAAGGGAGGGGAATATTGGCTACAGTCTGGTGGCCAACAGCTTGGTTTTGATTAAGAAAAGTGAGTGAATGATAAGTCAAAGTCAGCTGAAGAAACTTGCTGATTTAGGAAAACGATTTTAAATGGCAAGTTCAATGATGAATATATGAATCATACAATAGTGCAGATTTTATTTCTTCTTGGAAAATACCCTCAACGATGAGCCACATTGCTTTATTCTACATGTGATCAGAATGGATTCCACTGTGTATAATTTCCTGTTGTTTGTAAAGAAAACAGAAATATAAATTACATGAATACCCTACAATCAGTTACAAATGTATCATTGGGCTTAGCCACATATCCTAAAATTTTCCAAAATAAAATGGAGAATTTTGGAAATCATACGCTGAAGGTCACAGCTGAACTTCCATGTGGAGCATTTATTAAAAAATAACTGGTAGACAACAGGTCACCTAGGATTACAGGGCAGTGCAAAAACATGATTTCAGTACAGGGTCAGCTTACAGGGTGGCAGTCCATGCTGTATACTAATTTATACTTTGCAAGAGGGCTAGAATTGGAGAATGTTAGTACATGGGGGTGAACTGGCATTGGAGGGGAACTGTTCCCTCATGGGGCCAATATTGTAAAGCCTTGGGACAGGCCATTTAAATCTTCCCAATAACCTGATAAGACAGCTAAAATTTCCCATCTAAACCCTGCCTATAAAAAGGAACCCTTACTTTTAAGATGGGCAAAGCAGAACTGGCCATGTATCGTTATCTTATAGGGAGGGGGTAGTGTTGCTTCAATTATAGATCTAATTTTATTTGATTTTTTTAGGATTTTGTAATAACGTTCCTCTTAGACTGTCACACACAATCTTTTCTCACCTCCTCAACCTCTACTTTTCATTTGGCCATTCACATTTCCACTTTCTCCCATTCTTTAAAGTGCTTATGTCTCTTACACAAAGCAGAAGCAGCCATTCTGTGACCCAAATTGAAAATCATGACCATGTGACACTCCCAAGAACGCAGCCACCAATTCAATAAGAGCCAACGAAGGCGCTGTTATTTGCAATGATAGATAGGCTGTATTTTTGGCCATATGAGATGAGAGCACAAAATGGCTGTGTCCACTGTGTGTAGGCAATATTCTTTAAGCGTTTTCTCCTTGACTCTTTCCCATTCTCTCTCTCTCTCTCTCTCTCTCCCTACCTGTCTCTTACCCTCCCCCCCTTTCTCCCTTCCCTGTTTTTCTCTCTATCTCTAGGCCGCCCAATCAGTAACTTCTTTGACGTACTTAAACAACTTTTTTCAGACGAGAAGAATGGTCACGCTTCTCCCGCCCCCGGGCCCCTCAGCAAGCAGCGCCCGACTGATAATAAGGAGCAGGGGGCCTTGGGAGCCAGCGGGAAGGAGAGAGCCAGGAAAACCAGCCCCGTCATCACTCAGGAGACCCCCGTCCCTGCTTCCCCCAGCAAACAGGGCACATAACAGAGGAAATTCCTACTGTGACCTCAGGATGTCACTAAAGCCCAGTGATACCATAGGGAGTATGCCCTGTCACTTGTGCAGGGAACACACAGAGCCTGTCACAGAGAGACGGTATAGGAGTCTAGTCCTGTAAACACTCTCTGAAGACATCATTGAAGTGTTTCCCTGTATAAACCACAATCAGTATAAACATGGCAGTCTGTAGCATACACAGGGACATTGTGTGACAATACTCCATGGTTTGCTGAGGAAACATGTACACCAGAGAAAAAGCAACACGGGGCTCATTCCAATGTTGTGGAACCACAAGTCCAAGTATGCCTTGCCACTGGAAAATGTTGTGGCAGGGTATAAAGCGCCTTCCTGTTCTGCAACATCTGCTAAGAGTGACAGGTGGCCTCCTCCTGATGTGCACCTGTAGGTGTCATTGCCTTTAAGAATGTAATCTGCAATATATCCAGTAGTCACAGGGTGAAAACATCGGTGTGTTTCTTCCTTGCCTCTAGAAACAACCCCAATCACTTCCACGCCACCATCTTCATTTGAAATCCAAATGCACAAAACAGCTGAGATATGGGTTCTCTTCCATCCACCACGGTATACCAGACTGTACATAGGATCAGATACGAGATATGGATTTATCTTAAATATATATATTCTGCTTTGTAAATACATATACAAGTGTGTATATATTGTCGCACACCTATTTATCTGTAGTATTAGCATAAGTTATCAGTGCATCATTTTCTAGACAGGACACATGTGAATGTTTGTGTATATATAGCTATAAATATGTGTATAGATAGCCTGGAGCACAATCATTACTGGCTGCAGCCTGCTTGGTACCTCTTTCCCAAATTAATGATTTTTCTTTTCTGTCCTAAATGTTGTTTTCCATTTCATCTCTGTACAACCCCTTCTTTCAATCGTCTTTTATTTCATTGACCGTTCCTTTTTATTTTTTATTTTATTCTCCAAATCTGTCCAATGGTCATCCCTTCCTTCCTCTCCATACTTTCTTTCTCGCATGTGTGTTCTGCCTCACTTTACCCCCCCAGGAATTATCCCAAAAAGCTAACCAGCCGCCCTTCATCTCCTCCTTTTCTCGTTCGCCTGGCCAGAAGATGACCCTGACTCAACCCTGCGCCCACCATCCACCTCGGAGTCCGCAGCAGGGACCTCTCTCTTCCTGAGATGGGCAATAAAGCATGCAGGAGTTGGGTTACCATGCAAGTAGTAATTGAAATGGAATTTGACATTCTGACTGGTACTTACCTTACAGGAGGGAAATACAAAATGGAAAAAGCAAACCCCAAAACGTCTACTATTATTACTTTTATGATAACCCTCCTCCTGAACTCCTGCTTAGCTACACCACCCAAGAAACCTAGACTGATGCTGTAATGCCTACGGTTGGGTGTAGCTTTTCAGGCAGAAAGGGGTCAATAGACTATATTATGGGTTTTTAATGCTGAATGTATTTAAGGGGTTAATTATGTTTACACACAAACACACATTACACTGCTACATCCAGAGAACATGGGGGAACAACAGTGGAGCAGTGTTCTGTAGGGCAGTGCCCTAGTATTCAGCTCATCAATTTGTGGGGGTGGAGAATGATTTCTGGTGATGTACACATTGGGGGGGGAAGGGTTGGCATGTCCTGTTGCATAATGTGAAATATTGGGGCTATTTTTATAAGGTTTGTAAGATTAGGGGCCTGGGTGTTCATCTTTTGTGTTTAAATTATTAACTGCTAACTGCAAGATTGGCCTGTGGATCGGTGCGGTGCATGTTAGGTGGAGATGTGCAATGACAAGCAGCACACAAGCATTGCAAGCACAGTGTTTACATATGTCCTTCATGTATATACATAAGCACATAGTGCTCTGCAGGGTGTGTACATGCAAGAGTCAGGAAGATGCCAGTTTGTGGACGGAGTTACGTAGACTATGTTTTTTTTCCCCACAAAAGGCCCAACATAATTGACTTACAAAATGGAAGCCGATCAGTCTGTATCATAACATAGAATTATAATATTCTGTACTATATTATTATATCTATACGCTAGGTTACTGGATCAGTAAAAACACTGGTACAGGCACCAGGTGCACTGAAGGACAAGTGTGATTTTCTGATTTCATATCTCTATTACTCCGTAAACCCCTTGTAGGCTTCCCGTTTTCATGCTAGTTTAAATGACGTTTTATTTTTGGTTACATTTCTATAGATTCTCGAGAGAATCTTGGAGGCCCATTAGACCGTTAATCACCATCTACGTCATTTGTGACCAGACACAGTCATTGGGTCAGGTCAGATGTAACAAACCTATTAGCGGTACATCATAATGTAAAGTATTTCCACTTTTTTCTCTCAGGAACAAGTTTTACAATATACATCACACGCAGTATTAGCGAACCTATAATGCAACTGAATCACAGTAAATGTGTATAGTTTTTATGATAATCAAAGTTAACATACGGTCATTCTGACCAAGCATTAGAATGACATTACAGACTCCTTTGATATGATAGTCACATTTATCCAGCAGCATAAGAGCTTATGCATAAATCACAAACCTTAGAGACATGACGACAGAGCCGGATTCACAGTTACGTGGTTTTCATCTTACGTACGCTGTTTTAAGAATTGAGCTACTACGTCAGCGTAGTAACTGTGACCATAGAAACATAGGATTCCTTCCACAACTCTTCATTGATTTGCAACCACAGGATCATGGGAACAGTTATTAAATAATAGGCTGTAGACTGTACTGTAATACCAGACACCAGCATTAGCATCAGTATAGCCATAGTTACCTTTACAAAGATGGGCAAAACTTAACCTATTCTTCAATAACACCCTATGCTCTGCACAGTGCATGTATATACAAACTACTGCAATGCTTCAAGAGGTACAGTATACAAATGCATGTCATGGTCTGCAGATTGTATACATACCCCCCCAACGCGCTCCGCATCTATATATGCAGCACAATGCTCCGCAGGCCTTTCGCACAGTACGTGGTGTGAAAGTCTGTTATTTATAAATACAATATAAATATATATATTTAAGCTATTAGCTGTACAATGATCAAGTTTGCGATGAATGATTCTGTTGGTATGTAAATAATCTGATTTTCGGAGAATATGTCCTGTGAATGGGAGAGACAGCACAATACATATTTATGGTACAGCAGGAGAATAGAAAAATAATAAATCATCATCTTTCCGCCATCTTAACCCAACTAACGGTTATTCAATGAAAACAAGGCCTCAAACTGTAACATCACTCACAAGCTCCCTCCTTATTCTCTCTTGTTCCCTTGGTTTTAATATCTACCCTGTTTGCTCTTTATCTGTTTAAGACAAGCAAAGATCAGAAGTATTATCTATTAAGAGGTGCTGAATTACTGGGGCAGGAGAGATGTAAGGCCAGGGACACAAGGCCTGTGGTAGCTCTGAGTCTTGCTGTTTCCTGACAGAGTTAATGCCAATGTTCTGTTGACCTCCTGCCTTTTAACACTTGCACATTTTACAGTATTACACCACTCTGTATGCTGGAGACCAGGCGTGCACGGCTCTGTGGCAGCAGTAGTGGTGGTAGGCGTCTGGACAGCAATATTCCCTTTGTGTGTTTTGTAATGCCAACGGGCGCACACTGCGGCATGTTACTCACCCGCAATGGCGTTCAAAGAACAAAAACGAACGTCAGAAAACAGCCAATAAAATTGTTCAGTATGTACTCAACTTGCTCTGGTGTGTTTATTTCAAACCGCTGTCGTACAATAAAGTTGTAAGTGGTTATTACGTAAGACAGTAGATTAGGCAGAGTGTACGGGTTTTCTACACACAGCAGAAGCAGCCATTTTGTAGGCTAGATCAGATATAGGCAACTGTTGGCACTCCATATAGCGGATACTTGGCAAAATTTGCTGGTAGTTTCAAAACACCTGGAGCTTGCCTATACCTGGGCAAGACCAGAATGTATGTGAATTCTGCTTGGGAATTCAAAAGCATACTCACAAACACACTGTAACCAACAAAATGGTGTAACCACTGTCTGATCCACTATAAGATTTAACATATGGCTGAAAGAATTTCCTAGACTGTACCATTTGGACTGGACACTTCACCAACATAATATGATGATGCCAACCAGTCCTAGTTCTTATTTTTGCCTATGACAAATACTGGGAATCATTTCTCATATTTATTAACATAAACCCACTAGGTATAATGACCAGTGATAGTGAAAATGAGACCACGGCCCGGATTTTTCTTGTTCCAGGCGTAGTTTTAGGTGCAGAGCTAATACGCATGCGTAGTAACTCTTCCACGTTATAAATGCGGACTTTAAAAACCGCATTTACGCAATCTACGTAACGTAAAGTTACGTAGATAGCGTAGAAGAGTTACTATGCAAGCGTATTAGCTCTGCACCTAAAACTACGCTTGTATCAAGAAAAATTCTCAAGTGAGAATCCAGGAGCATGTACCTAGATTTATAGGTCTACGGTTGCGTGTTTGGGACAGTTTTGAATGTCCAAACAGACTAAAAATGTAACATTTCATACATAAACAAAATAAACTTTTACTGCGATTCTCCAATGCAGCTCTTGCTATATTATTAATTAAGCTGAAATATTTTCTCACCAATCCATCAAAATAATGTGTGAAGCAAGAGGGGCAAACAAAGTATAGCTATTATTTTCAATAATGCACTTAAATTGGTTGCCAACTCTATAACTCCTTTTTACAAGCCTCATTAAATATATCCCTTAGTCAGATATGCAGTAACATCACAGTGGATCAGCACTTCAAATACAGCAACATGGACACTACAATTCCGATGGTGCAAGGTAAGATCTTGATATATAAAGGGAAAGGACGGATTAAGTGATTTTATTTCGCACTGTAATAGATAATTCAGTAAAGGCTTAAATATTTCTAATGAGCACTAATTTGTCTCTTTGTGGGACTAAATTAATACCCTGGCCATACACTGGAGCTATTATCAGCCCAATCATCCAATTTTCGGGTGTTCGGGCAAATAATTGCTCTAGTAAGTGGACATGATCAATTTTGAAAACACCAAATAAACCAACCAGAAACGCTCTGGTACGATTATTTGGTCTCTTAAGCTGGCCATACACTACAACGATTATCGGTCCCAGCAGGGGGTGGGCCGATAAACGGGCTGATTTCCCGCAAGGGAAATGTCCTGTTATCGGCACCATACACCTCCTCTGCTGGGACCGATAATCCTAGCAGAAGAGGGGAGGTGGGAGGCAGCACTCTCTATGGCGCTGCTACAGAGCCATCTGCAAAGCTGCTCTGACATGCTTAAAAGTATACCTTCAAAGCTGTCAGAGCAGCATAGTGCATAGATCTGCAGCAACGTCTATTGCAGGGA
>WWET01001664.1:235235-251940 GCA_011038615.1 Limnodynastes dumerilii
TAGGGGAATGTTTCTTTGCTTCACAGACTGTATAACTTGTCTAAATGCAGGGAGAAATGAATGGAGCACATTACAAAAAAAACTGCAGCCAACAACACGAAATGGAAGACTTCAGCAAAAGACAATTGGCAGGATCTACATTTAATAAAGACAGATGACTTCTGTACATCATGTATGAAACCGCCTGTCTGTATTCACTGCACATGTGCAACACAAAGGAATTCAGTCTCCATGCAGGGGAGGTACGCAAGGTACACACGGTCCGTGGCAAGGTACACACGGTCCGTGGCAAGGTACACATGGTCCGTGGCAAGGTGCACATGGTCCGTGGCAAGGCACAGTGGGAAGGGACGTTCCAAAACCCTTACATACGATTTCACCATTCCATACGGGGTGCGTAATACTTAAGATATGGTTCAGAATTTGGAAGCCCTGTACATGCGATGGAAGTGCAGGGGGTGTGCACAGGTATGGATTTATAGATAACAAATCCATACATTTACCTCTGCAGCAGAGGCTACCTAAGGCATATACTATCAATTCTGGATCTAAAAACATCCAGAAATGAAGTGGAAATAAGGCAAATTAATTTTTTGTCATCAAGCACATGGAGAATCTGTGGAATGATGGGAATATCGCTGGGCTTACAGTTTAATAGAACTTTATTACAGAGTGCTTCACAAATTCAATATTCAACACTTTCCCATATAGAACTACAATAGTAACTATCTACCACCACAGGAGGCAGCGCAAATAAAATGAGCATGATCTGACTATACATTAGAGAACTGCACACACCATGGCCCAAAATGCCATTACCACCTCCACTCACCGTATTTGGTGGGGAAGACATCCTCGTCTGTCACCAATTTTTGTACAGAACTCATGACACAGTCAATGTACTGAGGCGCTGTGCACTTTATCTTCTTCCCCCGTTCATCATACCAGTAGTACTGTCTGTAGCAGAAGATAGCGTCATATTAGATGCATTAGGACAACATCAGACATAATCACGAACAGCAAGTGTTATTAACACTGGGCTGGATCCAGACTTAAGTGCTTGAAATGAGTTACTCCTGGGCTAAACCATGTTGATTTCAGGGGAGTCATATTTCATCTGTTGCAAACAGTATTAGAGTTGAGAGGTGATGTTTCCTATCCCAAGTCTAAATATCAGTGTGATAGTAAAGCTGGTCAGTATCTGTGTGCAGTAAGCAATTCAAAGATATATCCCTGCATGCAAAGAATACAATTAACTTGACTCCCCCTGCAATCAACATGGTTTAGCCCAGGAGTAACTAATTTCAAGCACTTACTTAAGCCCATTATAACAATAATAATAAACTAGAAAGAAGGGAGAAAGAAGGGAGGCTGACCAGTAAAGCAAAGATTAGGACAAGAGATGGGCTATTCCTGATATAGAGAAGATGTAGCTAGTGGACAGTTAAGCATCCAGAACCCTTTTACTCTCTAATGGAAAATGAGCTAGCGTGAAGGATAGAGAAATGGGTAGAGAATCAGCCACTCTGTGTGTAGACTTACGTGTTGCAAGCCGCCATGGTCTGGCAGGTGTCCCCTGTGCAGAACTCTGAGATGGTGCTGTACTGAAGGTTTATGTGGTTGAAGAAAGTGGTAACTGAATGTGGGAAACACAAAAACAATATGTAAAAATAAAAGCATAATAAATGATCAAAATCATTTTCTTTGCCGTTGTGTTGCGGTCAGTCTCAAGACCAGTGAGATCAATGAGGACTAGTCTACTAGCAATGACTACCTCCACTAGAGACACGTCCCAGTCTTCTAGCTTTATGTCTGCATACATGTATAGACACACACACGTACAACAGCTCTATAGAAACTTACTGTTGCTGGCCAACCACTCGTTGAGGTCAATTTCCAGTGGTAATGTCACTAGCTGCTTGAATTCAAAGTCTGTGACACGGACGCGGGTATACTCTGGTTCTAGGTACAACTTCTTCTCCTCTGAGACGGCTTTTTTACCATTTGGCTTCGTCTTTGATTTTCTGCAAACATGAAGGAAACACGAGTTAATAGGGATACACGAAGGAAACACGAGTTAATAGGGATACACGAAGGAAGCCTTCAATGGCCTTAAAAAGAACTGTACTTTTATCCCTGGGTCCTAACTTTTATGGTGCACAGAAATCTAATCAAATGTGTTAAAGACTTTCATTGTGTCTTAGAACGTTAGTAACCACAGACAGAGCAGAGGCCAAGAACTGGATCAGCCAGTAATGGGAGAGTGGGTTCTACACAGCATAAAGACCAGAATGCTCCAAAGCTGTATCAGAACCAATATGGCTGCTGGAGACCTGCGTCAGGCTCAGATATTACAGTGTGCAGGACATCCAACAATCACACTGTAAACCATGATGTTATGTAGGTTTATAGCACTCTATGGTACTAAATATACACTGAACATGTAGACCTAGGGTTGTAAGGGGATGCTTAAACATAAGAGTCATTGAATTCCTTGATTCTGGCCAGGGTGAACAATGTTTCTAAGATTTCAGCTCTGCTCCAATATTGGTACTGATAAGGTTAAAAGAATAGATCCATCGCCAGCCCGTCTTCCCCACGTTCTCACGATGAAGTCTTTGCCTTAAAAGGAATCCCTGAGACGCCACAGAATCCCGGAGACAGCGGGAGGGTGAGGAGATGGGGGCAGTGCCCAGACATGTTATACATACCACAAGCACAGCAAAACACACACACAGGAAACAAGCGGGCACAGGACTACACAGACCATCAAGAATGGGGAGGGGAGAGCACGGACTGGCACAGAGGGCTGTCTCTAGCACCACAGCAATGCCATACACAGCGGGCAGATGCAAGAATGGTCTGGCTGACAACACAGGAAGGAAGCTGCAGTACCAGACTTCCTCCCTATAAAACAGAAGAAAGACACAGCCAATATTCCAGAACATACAAGTGCAAGAAATCACAACATTCCACAACATGGAGGCACACAACCATTATAGAGGACACACAAATACCCCTGGACACTCCGACAATACACTGTACAAACAGACATTGTTTTGGAGTAGCGTGTGTGTGCGCGCGCATACACACACACACACACACACACACACACACACACACACACACACACACACACTACACGTCTCCCTAGCTCTTTTTGCACATAACAAGATTAACTTATTACAGCATCCTGGTCCTGTTTTAATCAGCATATATTAATTCTATGTATTACTATACACATTGGAAGGCTGTGTTTAGAGTCACATATAGAACATTAGGATAAATAGGTGTATAGCAGTGACCCACCAGACCGGACCCTGATTGAAAGGTATATCCAGCCAAGATATAGTGACTGCAAAGGACAGTTATAGGCTTCAATGAAGGTTATTCATATATTTATCATCAATTAGAAATAAGAACTTTTTTTATTAAAACATTTTTACAGAGATAGAAATCTTTCACTCATAAACCTAATTAGAATGACTTTACATTTACTAATTACTAATTGTTCTCTTTAATATTCCTACTTTCATAAAAAAAATAAAACTGTCCCACAAACTTCTAAAAACACATATTAATATGCACTATAAGGACAAAAGTATTTGGACACCTAACCATTACACCAACATCCACTCTTCTTGGAAGGCTTTCCACAAGATTGTGGAGTGTTTCTGTGGGAATTTGCGCCCATTTAGTCCGTAGAGTATTTATGAGGTCAGACGTTAATGTTGGACGAGAAGGCCTGGCTCACAATCTTCTCAAAGGTGCTCGATAGGGCAAAGGTCAATCAAGTTCTTCCAAACTAAACTCCTCACACCTTGCCTTTCTAGCCTTGCTTTGAGCACTGGGGCACAGTCATGCTGGAACAGTAAAGGGCCTTTCCCCAAACTGCTGCCACAAAGTGAGAAGCTTCTTAGTCATGGAAACACATTCTATTAAGCTCCCACCACAAAGTTTTAGTGCTTACATTAAATGCCAGTGGAAGTTCGGAACTCTTCAGCTATAAAATCAACAGAGCGTTGGTGACTTTGATGCACAATGTGTCTTAACAGTCATTTAACCCCACTGTGATTTTACGTGGTCTTCTGCTTCATGGCTGAGTTTCTAATGTTCCTAAATGCTTCCACTTTCTAATAATATCACTTGCATTTGTCCATAGAATATCCAGAAAGGATGAAATTTCACAAACCGTCTTATTGGAAAGGTAACAACATTAGAGGACCACACAGGGAGGCACTGAGCTCTTCAGAACAACGCATTTTGTATCACAAATGTTTGGCTAGGGGCATGAATTTATACACCTGTGGCAACAGGTCTGATTCAAATAACACAATTCAATAGAATACAACAAGGTCCTAAGCACAAACCTGAATTTTGTCTTGAAAAAGACCCTAATAATAAGGTGACCCTAATAATAATAATAGTAACAATAATAATAATAATAATAATAATAATAATAATAATGTGGCACTTGGACAGGCTGTTGTCTGAGCAGAGAGAAACCTCGGCATAACTGATCACATGACTACCAATGTGCGGTTTTTTACATTACCCCTATACAATGTCTGCATTCTGAGTCGTTTTCACTTGTTGTATGTGGAAGCCTAAACTAAACAGCACAGCTATGCAAAAAGCATCAAATACGAACAAGAGAGCCATAGTATCACAGATACAGACACTTCTAGTACATGAGAGAAACAAGTGCAATTCATTTAGGTAAAAGCGGAGGTGGTGCTGGAAGCCTCATAACAGCAGTTATGTTAACTTAAGGTGTATTCAGAAAACACTGAATATAGAAAAAGTCTGGAGAGAACAGCTCCACTTAGTGGTCAAACAAGCAATAACATTCTAATAAAATCCCATACCTGAGAACACGACGTAAGTATAAGCAGAATATGCACTGATGATTCACCTGCAGCCTCTCCTGTGACACGTCAGGATCTACCTTCTTACAAAAAGCACTAAATAATCTAGTTATGTGTCAGAAGAGGCATATATGGGGTTTTTTTTATGTTGCTATAGATTTACTTTTATAAGTTTAAAACTATTTTATTGAGGGGATATACTTAACTTTTCCAGTATATCAGATATCACAGTACTGACAGCAGACCATGATTCCCCGATCCTGGGGACAAGCACCGACAAAGAACAGGAAGCTGACTAAACACTGATGAAACAAGGGACAGTGGCACAACACCTCCACTCCCATTAATCTCTCTGTCAGGATCAATAGAGTTAATGCTCCATTACCTCCCAGGAAAGGAGACTTTATGAGCCCCCTCCCCCTACTGCGATTTTCATTTTCTACTGCATTGCATTATTCTCCTGTTCTCCATTCTCCACATCTTACATAAGTACTGGATATTCCTCTCTCCCTCTAACCCAAGTCTACACACGACATTGCCACAGTTCCACAGTCATGTGCCCACAGAAGGGTGAAGACCTAAAAAGTGCACACCCAACATCATAACCCTGAGAACTTAAGCCGATCTCCTAGCCCTTTCCCTCAATCCTCTGATCAGTTTTCAATCCACAGATTTATAGTGCATGCAGCACACCACTACTGCAAGTCATAAATGTTTCCCTGTGCAGAAGAATTGCTGTGTTCTGCTATTTCTGCTTCCCAACGTCAAGCAAAGACCCTACAGCGTTTCCTCCTATTACACCTGGATTTTCTGTGAACTCCAGCTTGTATGTATTATAGGCCACAACAAGCAATGCTCAACGCTTCTCAGGTAACGCTCTGCATCCTGATAGTTTCTAGGCAGCATACAAGCTCTTTGTCAACACATTAGCGCCCAATTCTCGGTACCCTGACAACAGACTCCGTAGAGGGCACCCTTTTCCCAGGGAACCTTTAAAGCAAGCCAGAGCAACCTGTGTGTGCTCTCCAGGTGTGCCACAGGTTACCCAAGCATGCTTTAGAGGAAAGAATCGTGTTAATACCTAAACAAGGGCAGCTATTCCTCTATCTTCCTGCTTAATGATGCTGGCAAAAAAACGGACCCTGGTTAAACCTGTTATTACTCACTTTAATTAACCATGACCATGGCTTCATCCCAGGGAGACAAGTCAGAAAAACTACATGGAAGACCAATGACTTGAAGCACGTACCAGTAGATCAACAATCATTTCATTCCTTGACATAAAATAAAAGTATTTTATATGCTCTTCTGCCATTTCAGGTGTTAAACTCCCAACAAATTAGTACCCCCATACTAATACTGACCCTGTGGTCAATAACACACAATCAGAGCCTCTCTATTACTAATGCCTCTAGACAGGGCAGCCCTCCTCATATTCACAAAGGTCATATTACCCCTGGTAGTGGCCATCAGTGGAATGAGTATGGAGTCTAGAAAACAAGATCTTGCATTTGGAAGATGAGTAGGGGAGGTATACGGGGGCAAAGCTTCCTCAGGACCCCCCCTCATCTGGAGCATGAGCAGTCCTGTCACCACTGTCCATTCACAGAACAGCACCTGAGATGCACACGTTCCATCTGCTGATTAGTGGTGTAAAAGTTACTAGTAATGCGCTGCGGCTCTGTATATGAAGATACAGGGGACATAGTAGTGGGTGATTGGCAAACCCCTGTGCCAACTAAAGCTGTATACACACTGAAACATGTACACATAGGGGTAGATCCAGACCCAAGCATGTTAGCGTATTTACGCTAGCCGATGACGTAAAAACGCTGTTTTGTATGTACTGCGCTTGCGCTGCGGCAGATGTGACGCCATGTAACTCTGAACATATGTACCAGCATCGTATCAACAGCGTAACTAGGAATGAAGGGGCGTGACATCCATACGACCCCCCCTTGGAGGCGGGGTGCGGCATTTACATCGCACAGTATGGGTGTGCTTAGGCACTAACCTACGTGAAGCCTTTACGTAGTTACGTTTTGAAAAGTTAAGGTAGGGCTTGGAAAGTGTAAAACAGCAAAAGTACGTCCGAGCGAGGGGAGGGTCTAGGGGAGTGCATAGTAATTACGCTACGCCTTGAAACGTAATGAAAACGTAGGTCTGGATCTGGCCCATTGCCACTGGATCGGTGTTAAACTGTTCCCATAACCCACTGCTACACCATTATGTTCACCTACCAAGGCAGGAAGATGAATGGGAAGAATTACATTGAAGGTCTGGACAGTGTACACACTGAGGATTTCAGTCATCGCTGACCGCAAAAATGAGCCCATTTTAAAAGTCAGATCCCGCAATACCGTGAGCTTTCACAGAAGTCTACAGCACAATAATCGTCACACAACCCTCCAATGTAAACCCACCTTTACAGTCTCCCTCCCAAATATTCACATGTTATGGGGATATAAAATATATTTCAATGTCTCACTGAAGATAAACAATAGAAATGTTGCCGTTTAGCTTCAAAACTCCCTCCATGTGAATAATGTGTCTGGGAGCACACATTACAGTCTCCTGCGGAGCACTTTATAAAGAAAATATCCCCAGAAACGTGCTGTGTGGACCCTTTTGATGATTTAGTGGCTCTTTAGGATTAAGCCCATTAAGATACTATTCCTGGCTTTTACAGGCGTTTTGGAAGAAACGTTAGACTTCAAGTTCATTCTAAAAGTGCTTTAAAAACTTCTTTGGCACAAAGGACTCACCAAAATCAGAGCCGCGATCCTTAAAAAGAGAATCCGGCTTGGATGTAGCAGGTTTCTGGAACCAAAATGTACAACTGAGCAGCTCATCTTAGTCAATGTGTAAGAATCTTTGAGACTAGCAGTACCTTGAAACGGACTACTTAACACTCTTCTTAGTGCTCTTTGTTTGGGACCTTCCCAAACCACATACAAGCCTTGTTATAACTCTCCCCTCACGGGTCAGTCTTCCATTACACCAATTTTCAGATTTTGCAGATCACCTCCTGGCTTATCTATGCCTCTACCAGTCCTAGCACTTTCTCTTTAGTGAAATTGGACCCTAATCTTGGGATAGATACATATATATATTTTTTTTTTTAATACATGCTTTATTTATTAGGTTTAAAAAGCCATGGGTAGAGCCAACATAACAATAAAATCAACATAACATTAGAATCAACATGAGCTGAAAGACCTATCATACAAAGAACAGTTGAGACAAGATCAGGAAACTTGTCCCCGTCTGGTGAAAACCATATATGATATTTGCACAGAGGAAGGTTAGTCACCAGCGAGGGGATTCTATGTTAGGGTTATGTTGGGATTTGGCAGCATTTTCCAGAGGAAAATAGATACCTCAATTAGGGGTTGATGTTATAGCAGCCTCGCAAATGGAAATAAGCCTAAAGAAATCTTGGGATATATTTGTCTTGGGAGAGGGAGGCTTTCTTTCCATATGCAGCATCCTCCTGGATCACTCAGGTGATAACATCTTGTATAGGTAAAGGTGTAACTGTGCTTCCTTCTTAGAATTAGCTGGACAGTGTTACAACCCCTCTATGTACCTATCACAGACTTCCCACGTGTCTAGATCACAGGTCTGGATATATTGCTTACTTGCTTTTTGCATGAGAACAATTACAGAAAGGCATAATTTATCATTTTAAAGAATGAAGTGAACATGAAAAAAAAAGTAAGATTATGCAATTTTGATCCCCACACCTTTTTTTTCTCTCCGTTATATCTATCATTTTCACATTTCAGAGAAAAGGCATATGCTGGAAGTGCTAGTAAAAATAAAATAAAAGTTCTTCCAGGTGTAAATTCTTGTGATGTTCCCACTGAAACAGCAAAATAAAAAATTAAACAGGAAAAAAAACCCAGCATGGCTGCCAGAAAGTGAAAACGGAGGCATGAAGATTAGTCTGTTGCATATGCCAGTGCTGCATGTCCAATTGCTGATGTATAAACAGCACAAAGACTATTTGTACACAATGTGTTATTCCAGTCTGCAGTGTAACATTGACTTACAATGTCCACATATCATCCAGAACACAGGATGTGTCGTTACTGTAGACCCGAGAGCAAGCGACAATCTCACCTGGGCTCTGTTATGCTAATGCATAATGTGCTCAGAGAGAGGCTGTCAGGGAGGAAGTACAAAAGTAGGGAAAAAGTTAAAAAATTATCATGTCAGTTAACTATTTAGTGACTAGAAAACTCACTGAGTCAGACCCTTATAATGCACATAAAAAACAAACAAAAAACAAACAACTCTCATACTATACAAGTAGGAAACTGAAATCTATCATTGCTGATAGAATGAGAGAGTTGTACAGCTATGGTGACACAGAGACCAGCCTCATCTGGTGTAGAAGTAGAGAATTCTTCACAGTACTATGTAACCATGTCAGCAGTCACCACAAACTCATCAATACACACAGCTCATACCTTAACGCTCTGCCCACAGCCTGCAGGACCATCTTGCAACTAAATCCAGACTTTGGGGTGCCCACAAGCAGGGTCCTGTCTGCAGAAAGTGGTGTGGGGTCCCCCAGCATGATCACATTACAAACCTCCCCACTCTGCTTCAGGAGACACAGTGCAAGTGACAGGACCAACTCCAAAACTTCACAGCACATACAGTAAGGGGGGGAAGAAAAATCAAGCAAGTCCTCCCAGGACCTCCTCCAATGGTAAAGTGAGGAGGAGAAAGGGAGGGAGGCAAGGAGAAAAACAAACAGTCTGAAAGGTCTTATTCATAGAAAGGAGGAGAGCACTGCGATCCAAGAACCCCCCACCACTCAACGCCAACACAAAGAGCCAGGGAAGGCTGCTGTAACAATAATGTGTGTTTGGATAACAAAAATAGGCTATGTTCAGGTGGAATGGGCAGGTATGCTACCCACTGTGCGGACAAGAGGACAAGCCAAACACACAACAACAGGATGTACATGAAACCTCACTAACACAAGCATTCCAGAAGTTCTTACATGTAAGAAGCACAAAGAAAGGAAAGTGCTGTTTGTTTATCGACTGCACCATGTTGTGTATTGCAATCCAAAGCCAATCCTCACTGTTATATACACACAAGCTGCAACACCGCTAACTAGTGACAGCAGGACGGACCTAGTGACAGCAGGACTGACCTAGTGACAGCAGGACTGACCTAGTGACAGCAGGACTGACCTATTGACCGCAGGAGTGATCTAGTGATAGCAGGACTGACCTAGAGTAGAATAGTACTTGAATAGCTGCTCAAACAAGGTGCAAACCTGAACCCAGACAAATTTATTTAGGCTGTTACTTCAATCTCTGGATCAAGCCCAGTGTATGCAATACTTGGCTAGCTGCACACAAGTAGAGTAGATCAGTGTCATTACAAATACTTATTAGTTACATTTTTATTAAATTGGATTTATTAAAGAGTATGTTTCACATTCACAGTCCCTGCCCTATTGGTGTGGGAGGAAACCGGTGCACCCAGAGGAAACCCACACAGACACAGGGAGAACATATAAACTCCACACAGATAAGAATTACTCTGGGAATAGAATTCACGACCTCAGCACTGTGAGGCACAAGTGCTACTCACTGAGTCACACTGCTGCCCTCAGTATATGCCGTGTGGCTTTGTTCAATATTAGGTGTGCACCTCTAACAACCTTGTTGTTTCCACTTCTCTGTGATATTGTTAAATATCGGTTTAGTGGGATTCACTTTTGTTTGTTAGTTACACCCAAACCAGGGAGGAAAGCAAGTCCTCAAACAATTGCTCAATTACACATCAAAAGCCAAACTTAGCAGGTGTCCATAGAACATTCATTATTATTACATTAACTGTTATTTGTAATACTTGGCCATAATGTTAATATGTATTTAAAATAAGTATTACTTTCTGTACCTAAAGAGGAGTGTGGTTCACCGTTGTGAATGGCCCTTTTTTTGAAAGGGACATTCTCTCCAAGCCAGTTCTGAACTGGCTGTGAATTCATTTGCTAAGACTCCCTTCCCCACAGCCTATCCCTAAGACTCTCGTTCTCGTAGCCTAACCTTAAGACTCATTTTCCCACAGCCTCGTAGCCTAACCCTAAAACTCCCTTTCCCACAGACTGACCCTAACCCTCCCCTTCTATTACCCTCACCCCTTCCCCAAAGCCTGACCCTAAAAGTCTCCAGAAAGTGTTACTGGGTCCGGCGGCTGTGAAAAATGAATGGGTAAGTATCCCAATGTAAAAGTAAACTACTGGAGGACTGGCTGAAAACATTAAAACCTAAAACATGCCCCTTGTATATCCTGGTGGTTTACAGACTGTGACAAGGCATATTAAAGTGAAGATTTCCTCACAATAGTAAACAAAATGACAATTCCCTGAAAAACCGATTTGTTGAGGAGAATGGATAACAGCATTAGTACAGTACAAGAAGTAAATAAAATGATGGGAGGGATTTAATGGATACATATTACAGCATCCTGGGTGAGCAGAACACTTAAGATGTTCCTACAAGGCATCTCAAGTTTTAGGCTACCCCCTTCTTTCCCAGGCTTTGTGAGCACCAACTGAACAGCCCCTTTCTGTGTTGGAGTTTTGCAACAGTAAAATTGCATATACACAGTAAATATAAAGGAAAATATGACTGAGCACTCGTTGTGGCCAGCACGCAAGCCAACATATAAGGGAGAAGACTCAATGGAAGAAAAGAAGCTAAAAAAGCCTAGGAGTCATTGTACCAACACACTGCTTCACAGCACATCTATACAGGTAAGCTAAAATATAGTCTGAAACTTTGATCGAAGTGAAAATTCAGAAGTGGCGGTATGAACATTTAGAAGTGGCGGTATGAACATTTAGAAGTGGCGGTATGAACATTTAGAAGTGGCGGTATAGAAACACAGAAATAATAAAAGTGAATGGAGATTTATAATATCAATTCAATCAGTGGTATGGCATACCCCCGTATATCACCCCAAACCACGGTTTAAAACATGGTTTGAAATATGAAACACGGACAAATCATTGTATTCGACGGTCATATCATGTACAATTATAGTATACGATTTTTCATTTAAACTAATGAACTAGTGACAGTGTCAATAGATAAAAATACAAAAACACTAAAGCAAAAGCACAGGATGCAATTTACAATGTGAACATCTCAGACTATATCTAAGACATTCCTTTTATAGAAACTATCATTCATTGAACACATTTATAATGCATCTATCATTCTCAGCCATAAGCAACGGGCTCTCATATACACTTTGCCTCGTAGACGATGATGCTTATGTTTGATATTTATGTATAATATTTTAGTACTGACCAGCTCCATGTCTGCTACAAAGATGCATTTTAGAATGTTTTTTTCAATGAATTTTTGCAACAGTAGCACTTAAAAAAAAAAAAAAAAAAAAAAAGACAAACTCTGAGTTCCCAAATCATTTTAATTAAGCATGATAGTTTATATGTCTACTATGCGGAAAGCAGTATAAAAATAGTCATACACTTCTCCAGACTACTTTGTCACAATGCACCCAGGGTAAGCACAGAACTGCCACTAACCATTGCCTGGGTAGTTTTTTGTGTGTTACCTACCCCATATATCTAGGTATAATAAAAACCCTATCTCCTGAATCTCTTGTGGAGGGAGAGAAGTCCTTTAGGTCTACAGACTACCAGAAACACTTGGCTTAAGTAAGAAGCATTGTAATAATCTTGTAAGGCCACTTATGCAAAGATTCAGGATCACCCCTACTGTTACTGATATACTAACAGAAGACAAAAATATAGTTATAAGTATTTGTCGTCTCTGTTAAACTGCTCATTAATATTGTTTAGATGACCCAGGCATCTGGGTGAGTGTCATGTAGTCCTGTAAAGATGCATTTAGGTTTTGGAGCATAGACATGGTATATTATTGTACAACATTCTTTGCATTTAATAATATTCTTCATAGTAGCATTAATAAAAGGTCTAGGCTACTGGGTGAGCACTTTGGTAAGTACTGCGCATGCGCACCATAGAAAATACGCTCAGTAAGGTAGCGTAATTGTGAACGTACGGGCCATTCATGTATTTGTCATGTAAATACTTACGTGTGGGCGTGCCAATTTTACGTGAGTCCAAAATACGACTGAAATACGTTAAGTAGGCGGGGGTTGGTATTTAAAGTGTACAGTATGGGCGTGCTTAGCTGCGTAAATTCGTGTTGCCCATATGTACGTGTGCGTATGAATGCGGTTACGTTGGAAAAAGTTAAGGTAGGGTTTGGAAAGCGTATTTTGACAAAATACATACATTCAAGGGGTGTGCCGAGGGGAGTGTAACGAATTTACGCGCACGAAAACACGCTACGCGAATAAACGTACGGCAAACGTAGTTCTGGATCTACCCCCTTATTAGTAAAATGTTACTGCCCTCAAATGCTTATACATGTCCCCGATTTAAAGGTATTCACTGACTTACATCAACATTTATAACATTTAAAATATTAGTCCCAGTAAACTGGAAGGTTTACCAATAGAAGCATACTGCTGAGTATACAGAATGTGAGACGTGCACACAGGGGATGCGGACACCGCTTAACTATTGACTTATCCTGTGTTCTGACTCTATTTCAATATGTGCAGGATGCAAGAAAGTGGTTTAATAAATAAAGTAATAAAATACCACACCGACTTGTATAAAACTGGGGGAAATAACAGCTCTGGTCAGGATGCAGGTGCTCGAAACATCTCTAACCCATAATAACTGATGGATTAATCATATGTGGAGGTCTGTAGTCTGTTTATTTGTGCATTCCATTGATTTTTGTTTTTTTAAACACTTGCAAAGAACATTACTAGAAGCAGGACTACAGAGCAGGTATGGATAAAGCCAAATGCATGCGACGATCATAATAAAATTAAGGCTTCAAAAACAGCTCCAGAATGAATGATATGTCCTGTTATCTAAATCAGATGAGGACTTTGTTTCAGTGTTAATTGTTTAAACTGATTCTGGGTGGACAGACAAACATTGTAAAATGTTACAATTGACGTTTTAGGAGTTACTGGTAAAGCCCTGATGAATGAGGTAAAAGACTGGCAAGGGCGGGTGTTTAGGGGCACAGTGAGGCATGGTGACGCACTTACATGAAATCCAGCGTGAGCTGCAGAGAGGGAGAGAGTTAATTCGGAGAAGCAGGAAGCAGGAGGGAGGGAGGTGATGCCAGGCAGGGAGAGACACACCCCACCTGCTATAAATACTGTGCAGCAAAATATAGCACCAGCAGAGCCAGGGGAGACAGGAGCAGACACACAGACCTGGAGGGGGAGAGGGAGTATAATCTACTCCATTCAACACCTTCACTCACCAGAAACACACATCTGCAGCACAGCTCTGAATCAGCACACACGTCAGGAATCATTTTCCATTAGATCAGATGCGGTTAGGGTTTATAGAGCTTTGCTCAGATAACATTAGTAGCGTGGCTACTGTAGTGATGGAGAGAGAGCTTTCTCTACTCACTGCTACTGTATAATGGCAGCACTAGACATCACCAAGCTGCACAACACTGTGCCCTGCGCCTCCAATAGAAAAAGCCTGGGCAAAGGAACAAGTCACTACTTCCACAGCATTCACCGGCAGAGCACCCCTACTCCCGCACCATACACCGGCAGAGCACCCCTACTCCCGCACCATACACCGACAGAGCACCACTACTCCCGTAACATACACCGGCAGAGCACCCCTACTCCAGTACCATACACCGGCAGAGCACCCCTACTCCCGTACCATTCACCTGCAGAGCACCCCTACTACCACACCATACACCGGCAGAGCACCCCTACTATCACACCATACACCTGCAGAGCACCCCTACTATCACACCATACACCGGCAGAACACCCCTACTCCCGTACCATTCACCGGCAGAACACCCCTACTACCGTACCATACACCTGCAGAGCACCTCTACTCCCATACCATACACCTGCAGAGCACCTCTACTCCCATACCATACACCGGCAGAGCACCCCTACTCCCGTACCATACACCTGCAGAGCACCCCTACTCCCGTACCATACACCTGCAGAGCACCCCTACTCCCACACCATACACCTGCAGAGCACCCCTACTCCCACACCATACACCGGCAGAGCACCCCTACTCCCGTACCATACACCGGCAGAGCACCCCTACTCCCGTACCATACACCTGCAGAGCACCCCTACTCCCACACCATACACCTGCAGAGCACCCCTACTCCCACACCATACACCGGCAGAGCACCCCTACTCCCACACCATTCACCGGCAGACCAGCCCTACTCCCGTACCATACACCAGCAGAGCACCCCTACTACCACAGCATTCACCGGCAGAGCACCCCTACTTCCACACCATACAACAGCAGAGCACCCCTACTACCATACACCTGCAGAGCACCCCTACTACCATACCATTCACCTGCAGAGCACCCCTACTACCATACCCTAGAACAGCACCCCTCCCGCAATCTCCACACCATAGCAGAGCACCCCTACTACCATACACCTGCAGAGCACCCCTACTACCATACCATTCACCTGCAGAGCACCCCTACTACCATACACCTGCAGAGCACCCCTACTACCATACCATTCACCTGCAGAGCACCCCACCCCTACTACACCTGCAGAGCACCCCTACTACCATACCATTCACCTGCAGAGCACCCCTACTGCCATACACCTGCAGAGCACCCCTACTGCCATACACCTGCAGAGCACCCCTACTCCCACACCATACACCGGCAGAGCACCCCTACTCCCACACCATACACCGGCAGAGCACCCCTACTCCCACACCATACACCGGCAGAGCACCCCTACTCCCACACCATACACCGGCAGAGCACCCCTACTCCCACACCATACACCGGCAGAGCACCCCTACTCCCACACCATACACCGGCAGAGCACCCCTACTCCCACACCATACACCGGCAGAGCACCCCTACTCCCACACCATACACCGGCAGAGCACCCCTACTCCCACACCATACACCGGCAGAGCACCCCTACTCCCACACCATACACCGGCAGAGCACCCCTACTCCCACACCATACACCGGCAGAGCACCCCTACTCCCACACCATACACCGGCAGAGCACCCCTACTCCCACACCATACACCGGCAGAGCACCCCTACTCCCACACCATACACCGGCAGAGCACCCCTACTCCCACACCATACACCGGCAGAGCACCCCTACTCCCACACCATACACCGGCAGAGCACCCCTACTCCCACACCATACACCGGCAGAGCACCCCTACTCCCACACCATACACCGGCAGAGCACCCCTACTCCCACACCATACACCGGCAGAGCACCCCTACTCCCACACCATACACCGGCAGAGCACCCCTACTCCCACACCATACACCGGCAGAGCACCCCTACTCCCACACCATACACCGGCAGAGCACCCCTACTCCCACACCATACACCGGCAGAGCACCCCTACTCCCACACCATACACCGGCAGAGCACCCCTACTCCCACACCATACACCGGCAGAGCACCCCTACTCCCACACCATACACCGGCAGAGCACCCCTACTCCCACACCATACACCGGCAGAGCACCCCTACTCCCACACCATTCACCGGCAGACCAGCCCTACTCCCGTACCATACACCAGCAGAGCACCCCTACTACCACAGCATTCACCGGCAGAGCACCCCTACTTCCACACCATACAACAGCAGAGCACCCCTACTACCATACACCTGCAGAGCACCCCTACTACCATACCATTCACCTGCAGAGCACCCCTACTACCA